>PVHY01005454.1:0-83086 GCA_004024945.1 Uropsilus gracilis
ACACTTCACGGATGAAGATCAGAGTTACTTGGAAGGGCTGCTGACCAACACCATTGTGAAGAGGTACTGCCTTGAGCTGATCGAAGGAGCCCTGCAGATGCGATATGGTGACATGTTGTACAAGTCTGTGGTGCCAGAGCCAGAGACCAGTAGCAGCTCTGTTGTATCTGCAGCAGAAAATCCACCCCAGAGGCTGGGTGTGTGTGCCAAGAAAATGGTGATTTTCTTTGGTCACCCTCGAGATCCTTTTTTGTGCTGTGACCCATACTCTGGGGACATTTACAAAGTGCCATCACCTGTGACCTGCCTTGCTCACACTAGATCTGTAACTACCTTAGCAGTCTGTGTTTCTCCAGACCATGACATCTATCTAGCAGCCCAGCCCAGGAAGGATCTTTGGGTGTATAAGCCAGCCCAGAATAGCTGGCAGCAACTTGCAGACCGTTTGCTCTGCCGGGAAGGCATGGATGTGGCATATCTCAATGGCTATATTTACATTTTGGGTGGGCGAGACCCTATCACTGGAGTTAAATTGAAGGAAGTGGAATGCTACAGTGTTCAGAGGAACCAGTGGGTATTGGTGGCTCCACTACCCCATTCTTTCATATCTTTTGACTTAATGGTAATTCAGAACTATCTTTATGCTCTCAATAGTAAGCGTATGTTCTGCTACGATCCTAGCCATAATATATGGCTGAAGTGTGTTTCTCTTAAGCGCAATGACTTTCAGGAAGCCTGTGTCTTCAATGATGAAATTTATTGTATTTGTGACCTCCCTGTCATGAAGGTCTATAATCCAGTCAGAGGAGAATGGAGGCAGGTAAATAATATTCCCATTGTGTCAGAAACCAACAACTACCGGATTATCAATCATGGTCAAAAATTATTGCTGATCACCTCACGCACCCCTCAATGGAAGAAAAACCGAGTGACAGTGTATGAGTATGACATTGGGGCAGACCAGTGGATTAATATAGGTACCACGCTGGGCCTCTTCCAGTTTGATTCCAACTTTTTTTGCCTCTCAGCTCGTGTTTATCCTTCCTGTCTTGAGTCTGGTCAGAGTTTCCTCACTGAGGAAGAAGAGGTACCTAGTGAATCTAGCACTGAATGGGACTTAGGTGGATTCAGTGAGCTGGATTCTGAGTCAGGAAGTTCAAGTTCTTTATCTGATGATGATTTGTGGGTACAGGTAGCACCTCAGTGAAGAATATGGGATAAGCAGAGTATGTTGTAAATTTGTTGAAACCTTCAGAAGTTTTTTCTGCTTTGGAAATTAACTTAGCTAGCTACTCTTTCCATTCTTCTGGAGAAAACAAAGTTGATTAATTTCAAGCTTTGTCTAGAAAGGGTATTGTTTGAAACACTAATGTAATTTTATGTTTAAGAATTTTAAAAAATCAACGTATTTAATTTACTGTTCTACAAGTCCAGTATTGATTTGTTTAATATATTTATGTTGTTATTGTTTACTTGTTATTTATGTTTAAATATTTAAGTTTAAATATTTAAATATTTAATAATATTTAAATAATCAGTACGTTTAAATAATAAAGATTTTTTAAACACTGTTTAGTGACACAAGTACTGTATCTTGAATTTTAATTTTCATAGTAGAAAACTGATTGAGTAGAAATTACTAGGTAGAGTTTTGAAAGTATATATTTTCCTTCAAAATAGTGTAATAAAGTTCCAAAACTTTTAAACTAGTGGGGTTTTACAAAATATGTTCTAAGTTATAGTGTAATAATTTTCAGTTTATTTCCTCACTTTTGTTAAAAAAATACGTTTAGTGTGACTGAATGATAATTTCATTTGTTGTAATGTACAAATGGTTATAATTTCAAAGACTGAAAAAGGTACAAATGATTACAAACAAAATAGGATTCTACTGTTCAAAGAGAATTTAAATTTTGTAATATAAAATGTGTATTTGCAAAAACTGATCAATTTTCCATCTAAAAATACTTC
Source organism: Uropsilus gracilis (assembly GCA_004024945.1). NCBI lineage: Eukaryota > Metazoa > Chordata > Mammalia > Eulipotyphla > Talpidae > Uropsilus > Uropsilus gracilis. Next base: position 1,972 of record PVHY01005454.1, read on the forward strand.
ATTCTAATAGTATCATCAGTCATACAAAACCTTAAAATACAAAACAGTAACTTGCTGTTAGTTTTGTATTTTTTGAATCTATACTTGATAAATGCTTCATTGAATCAGAGGCATAATAGTTTTTTTTTTCCCCCCACTGGATATGATTGTGTATATTTTTAACCAATTGTCTTAAAAAGCTTATGTGACTTAAAATATTTTTGCTGTACAGTTTTGTGCGTTCATCTTAGAGAATTTGTCAACAAAATGTGATTATTCTTTCCTGTTTTGTGAGGTAATATTGACTGTGAAAATATGTATAAGCCAAGAACAGTATTTTATTGAAATAAGTAGTTATTGTGTCTATCAACTCTAAAATCAAGTGCCAGCAAGAGAACTTAAAACTCTTAAGTTGTGTATAGAACTGTTTTGTGTGGCATTTACATATCGTCAGTTTTGTAAGTTCCTAAATGTTATTATCAGCTTAAAGGTATTTTTGTACTAAAAGTTTACAGTTAAATAACACAAGTGGATGATGGCATTTGAGGCCAGTAGTGAAAGTATGTTTTGTCTAAAATATTTCCCTAAGCAATGGTATACACAGCTATTTTATTATGGTATTTGTATCTGTTCTATGTTTCCCTGTGAACCATGCTACAGTTGCTGTTTCTGTCGTCATAGGTCTAAGGGAAAGTCTAGAAAGAGAGACTGAGTCACCCAATACTGACATTTAATGTAAGAAAATATAAGTGCTTACCTCTTGAGGGTTTGTTTACTAGCTATGGTTATCTGTGTCTATGATACTTACACAAGATAAATGACCAGATGCTTACAGTGTATACAATTTTTCTGTATCATTATAATTATCCTTGTGAATCTTTATTCCATAACATACTTTCTCTTCTGTGTTTATTCTCTAGTGACAAAACATTTCTTACATTTTGGCCAAGTACAGAGAAATATACTCTCTGGTTGAATTTTTTAATAAAATGTTGTATGATGAATGAAAATTGACAGGGGAAGACCTAAGAAGTTTTTTACCCCCCCCTCTTTAAAAAAGTTTTCTTAGTCACTTAGATTGGCCACTTAACATTCTTCAAATATTCCAATTAAACATTTTTAATGAAATAAGATTCTTGTCCTAGTAGTATGTGTTCTTTCAAATAGGCAAACATGTTTTAGTTGTCAACGACTATAATTTCGTTTCATTTAACAGGGTTGTTAAAGCACTACACACAAAACTGTTTTTCAGTAGTATACTTTTTTGGCCAATTTCTCTTTACCAGTAATTTCTTGTGGATAGTGCTTTGTCAGATTGAAATAGGACAGTGTGATCTTAAGCAGATTATCCACCCGAAGAATTAATGTATACCACTGATTTAAAGACAGATTTTCCAATTTGTCATTTTCAATCTTTTAGCAAGTGGCTTGTTTAAACACAGATGCTGAAGTAGTAATATCTTTGTTTACGAAGAGGTTTTCTGGGAAGAATTTTGGCTTTGTGATGTATTTGTGAATTAGGGAATAGATGTTAATCATTATTTTATAGATAAGTAATTTGTATGTGATTAGTTACAAATAAAACTGCTGATATCCAACTTTCTGACTTTTCAATTCAGTGTTTCTGGTAAATGTATAAAACCCTTACTTGTGCAGTGAATGACACAACTGACTGTTGAAATCACTTCTTACAGGAAAGCACCCTCGTCTCAATTTTCCAATTAATCACACATCTTTCAGTAAGTGCTGCTTATTAGTAATATGTAGAATGACCTTAATTATCGTTTATATCTGAGCCTGTAGTCAGAAAAGTTGAAAAACAGTTTTTCCATGTTAAGTTCAAATTATAGGTAACATTAGAATTTCCAGAAGGATAGAAATTAATTTAGCAATTGGCTTGTCTAAACACAGAATAAAAATTGAAATTATATTTAATTGCTTTTTATTATTTTTAGTGGTGGAGCAGAAACATAGAAAAATATTGTACCTGCTTCTATTGAGAAAGCAGAGAAAACTTTTGATCCATTTCTAAGAAAAAGGCAAATGTTCATAATTATAATTCCAATGTTTTGATACTCCTGAAGCTCATCAGAACCAAGGTAAGAATCCTTGTGACAGTATATCTTAATTATAACTGCTTGAAAATTTCAATCTCCTTTTCATTTTAACTAACTTATAGAAAATGTGACTAATGTAGAAACTGAAGAATCAGCAAGAAGATTTTAGAGTGAAAAAAGGATTCAACATACAATTAAAATTTTTTAAAGTAATAATGAGAAACAAAAGATACTATTCACAGAAGCTACCAAAACTTCAGGGTACCATGTTTCATGCAGAATTGGAAGAAGGGGTCCATGCCCTCTTATCTTTTAGTTGTTGGCTACCTGAATCTGGTTCATAAATTTCTATTCAACACAAGGTAAAGATTCAACCTAGTTTAAAGCACAGGGAGAGGAGGGAATGATTTTGCATATCATTTCATCTTTATATGACACATTTTCTAGAATAATGTGAATTCAAGTCAACTTTTTACATTTTACAAAGCAATTTCAGCTTTGGAGGGGAGGTTACAGTCACCATATAGCAATCAGAAATACTCATTTAGGGTAACTGTTCATTAAGTCTAGGAAAAGCAATAAGAAACCTTTATGTAAATCAGTAAGTATTTTCTCCAAAAATATATTTGTTCCTTAAAGAAAGAAAACAGGACCATAAGTTGTAAGCAGTATTATCTTAATTAAAAAATTAAAAAAAATTTTATGTTTCAACTGAAAAATTTACATTAGGCAAAGTTGGTTCCAGAGTCTGAGTGTCTTCAGGGCTTTCTTTTTACAGAGAAGATACAATGGGTAATGTTTTCTCTTACTTTGTGCATTAATTTGAATATAGGTGTGGTTGTATGTAATAGAAACCCAATAGTTATTTAGATAAGAATTTTCTCTTTTAGTTGGATGTGGTGGTATGTGCCTGTAATCCCAGCTACCTGGGAGGCTAAAACTAGGAATCACTTGAGTCTGTGGGTTCAAGACAACCCCGGGCAACATAGCAGACCTGGTCTCAAAAAAAACCAAAAACAAACAAAAAAAGAAATAAGAATTTTCTCTTGTAAAAATTTAATCTGTTATGTCATCTCTATCAAGAAAGTCAACCAAGACTCAGGACCCAGTTTTCTCTGTGTTCCTTAACAGAATTGATCTAGTAGTCCAAACTGGTCCACATTCCAGCCATCAACCATCAAAAAGGAAGGAAGGGGAAGAAGAGGGCATGGTACTTTCCTAGAAGGAAAAACAGAGAATATTGCTTTCAGTTATCTGACATTTGTCAAATTTTAATTATATGGCCACAGCTAGTAAAAGGGTGCTTGAGAGATAGTCTTTATTCTGGTCAGCACGTATCTGGTTAAAAACAAAACAAAATAAAACATGTATCTGGTTAAAATTCAGGGATTCCTTATAGAATGGGAGAGAAAGGCTATTAGATTAAAACTCTGCCATATCATCCATTAGCAGATTTTATCACGTGATGATAACATAGCCCCAAGGGTATTAAAACCAGGCTTCCTATTCCAGAAGGACTTTGTAACTCCCTAGAATCTTGCTGCTCTTCTATACAGAAAAGACAATGACACTTCATTTTGTTTTGAGTAAATAAAGTTTCAGATTGTACTAGTTTCTGAAATCATGAACTTTGTCTTGGTTTTGTATCATGGCATGTTCCAACTTCCTAAAAGAAAGAATATTGAAAAATGACTTTATAATCAATGGTAGCATTGAGTATTTAAAAGCAAGTGTTGCTTTTATTTAAAAAAGAAAATTATAATTATGAAAACTGGCAATTAGTCTGAGTATCTTCAGGGCTTGTTTATAGAGGAGATACAATAGGATAATGTTTTCTCTTATGTTGTGCTTCAGTTTGAATATAGGTGTGGTTGTATATAGTAGAAAGCCAAGTGTTTAGATAAGAATTTTTTCATATAAAAGATTGTTGTCACTTTTCTCTAGAAAGTGAACCAAGACCCTCTTAAAGAAAAAATGTGTTATAGATGGAATGATATGCAAAATCATTCCCATCTCTTCCTGTGCTTTAAACCAGGTTCAATTTTAACCTAGTTTTACATAGGAGACTATAAAAGATTCAGGTAATTGATGGCTCCAAGTCAAGAGGGCATGGACTCCTTCTTCCTATTCTTCATGAAATATGATTATCTTGAAGTTTGGTAGCTTCTTTGAACAGTATCTTTTGTTTTTTATTATGACTTTAAAAAATGTGCATTGTATAAATTGAATCCTTTTGTTGACTCTAAAAATTCTCTTAATTCTTGGGTTTCTACATTAGACACTGGAAATTTACCGCAAGCAGGGCATTCTAGGATACTCTGTTCTGGAATCATGTTTGTGGTGCCTTGTGATTGTAATTTACTCCTCTTTATGTTGAAGCCCAGACTACAAACCATAAGTCGTCTATTTAAAACTTAACTTCCTGCCAAATTCTTATACAGAATTTGGGTTAATTGTTTTATTAAATATATACAAATAGTGTCACCTTTTATATATGTGTAGAACTTCAAGACAGGTGCTAGAGAACATTTTGAATAATTGCTTCTGTCACATATGTGATATAATTTTTATCATCATTGTAATACCTATACTTAAGAAATAATCCATATTTTCATATAGAATCCTAACCTTTGCAAGTATGTTAGTTGTTTCTAATCCTACATTAATAATGAATCCATGCTATATTTCATTTCTAATAAATTTTTCAATAGACAAATTTTTGATAGTCTTTGACTGGTTTATCCATGTTCAATACTAGATAATGCTTCTTCAATTACTTTTTTTCTGGTATGACCTTCTCACATGCTGGGATTAGTTTTAATTTGCTTACTATTTATTATGTTTCCTGTTCTACAACATGCTACTCCATCATGGAGGAACCATAGTTATCTTTTCCATAGCTCCTAACATAGTACTACTGGCATTCAATGAATATTTGTTGAACAAAGAAGTAAATGTATTTTTACTTGTTTGCATTTATATGAAACACTTGCATTTATAGCTCTTTGTCAATTTTCCAGCTTTGAGGGAGAGCTATTATTAAACTCTTTTGTCTGGTTGTCATAGCAACCCACTGGTCTCCAACACTACAGGTTATTTGTGATGGGCATATTCTACCAGAAATCCAAATGCACAGTGTTTTTAATTATAGAATAATCATGTTATTATAAATCACATTTCTTAACACAGCGTATTTCTTATAATGATGGCAGATAATTAGAAAACAAATCTATTCAAGTCTATAATAGCAAGGGAAAATAAAGCAATATGACACAGATCTCTACTTTCAACTCTTTCATATTCACTCCAAATTCTCTAACTTTTCATAAGCATCTATAAATTCAGCTGGGGTTTTCTATCCAAGTTGATTTGAAAGGTTGTTATAAAATGAACTTTAAAGAGCTCAGAGCTTCAACATTTTTCTCTTCTCAATGATTGTTTTAAATTTCATGTTAAATTAACAAGTGAGTCTTCAAGAATTGAGATTTGCTCTGACAAGACCTATGTTCTGGTAATTCTCAGCTCATCCTTGCTTCTCACATTTTAGTGTCAGGATCTAAGAAGGGTTTTATTAAACTGCTAGTCATTCAACCAGTCATGAATTTAGTTTTTAAAAGGCATACTCTATTTTCAAATTGTAGGTATTGTAAGGGCATCTTATACATAACTTATGCACAGTACTTTCTCCTCTGCAGGTTTGGGTTACATGTTCATATTCAATAAACACTCTGGGGACACTATCAAAAGTACAAAGAATGGGAGATGAGAGAGGTGAGGTGGTATGAAATGTCAATTGCCTATTTTATACCAGAGTCCCTTTGGTAATTTTCATTTACATGTTTAAAAGAATGTCATTTTAATCTAGAAAATGCCATGCATTTTTATTCTTTTAAATAAACATTGATATTTTAAGTCAGATAGTCAACATTTGAGAGAATTAAATCTAGGTATCTGCCTACTGTTGAAAATGCACCAGTGGAAGGGAAGGTATTGTCAGGAGAGGATCAGATATCCAGCAATACATATATTGCAATTCCTTGATATGCTGCATTTCAGCTTGTCATATAGATGGCTTTTGTTATGTGCTGGGACATTACCTCTCTACTTTGTTGAGATTTTATCATCAATACATGTTAAATTTTGTCAGATACTTCTGCATCTATTGAGAGGATCGTTTAAGATATTTTTCCCTCTAGTTTCATTATTAGACAGCACAAATACAATAACTTGTCAAATTGCTATAAAAACTTTCAAACTTTACTATTACTTTCGGTATTTGTCATAAATATGAATGTGTGAACATATCTGAAGTATCACTGATTTCATTTATCCTTAATATGAAAGGAACATAGGTTTATAACATACAGTATCACATATACATTACCCATCTGCATAATGTACATTATGTTCGTGAAAAATGTTTTCTATCCTTCACCATGTATTTGCTCCAGTCCCTCAAGTTATCCACCCTTCTTTCCCCTTCCCTTTCTGTAACCACTGTTTTGTTCAAAGTCTACGAAGTTTGTTCATTACTTTTATCTTCCCATTTAATTAAAATCAGTATTTTACCATTTAAGTAAAATCAGTATTTTTCCATTTGACTGAACTGCATCATGTCTCTGGGTCTACCCATTGTTGAAAATGGCAGGATTTCTGCCTCAGCCTAGGCTGCTGGCAGCGATGAAGGGTAAGGCATCCCCACTGGGATTTTTGGCTGCAGAAGGGTTGCCTTTTGCTACTTAGATAGCTGGGGTAGGGGTGACAGGGGGGAGGTCTACCTCTGATCTACTCCCACTTCTATCAGATCTTACTAGGATGAGAAAACCAATAATCCACTGATGGACACACAGAAGAGAACAAATAAAGGACCTAGGCATAATCATCACCTGGGAAGGACCCAAACTGAGCAAGGTAGGAACTGCAACAGACTGTGAGACTAGTCAGAAGTGACCAGCAAAGAGCTTCACCTACAATGTTCTGGGGGGGTAAAGAACCAAGCCTCTGATCCAGAGATGCTACCAAAGGCACTTAAAGCGAAGTGTCTTTTTCATTGCGGCAGGAAAGACAAAGAGCAGGGGAGGAGTACCCACAACAGAACTGTAAACCACAAGAGAAGAGAAGCTGGATAAACCTGCTGGAGTCTGTGCCCATAGAGGAACTCCTCTAATGCTGAGGGTTGGGATCCCAATGCCAGAGGCCAGAACTGTAAGGCTTGGAAGCAGCACCATGGGACAGTCACCAGGAGGAGGCATGCCTCCTTGAATGAGGAGGCATGAGTTCCAGTGACCACACAGGTCTGGAGAACAGTCAACTTGGCCACAGGAAATGCCATAATATAGTAGCCTGGAGAACAATGTCACACACCTGCCTTCAAGAGGTTCCAGATGGGCTTAGACTAGCTACCAGCCTAAGATTTACTCTTAGAAATTTAAGGAGCATGGACTACCAAGTCCTAGGAGCTCAGGTCCTCAACCAGGAAAAGGACAGTTACCAGAAAAGGAAGAGATCAATGGGCCAAATTTCAACTCTATCAACCAACAACTTGTAGCAGGGACCTGGTATGACTGGAATGGGGGCGGGGCAAGGCCATACATAAGGGGATCAATAGTCATACAAATATGACTGAGGATGTAATAATAATAAACACCCCACAATAAAGCAAAATTACATAATCAAAAAAGGGGACAGGATTAAAAAATATATTTAAGTAATCCTATGTTGTATAAAGGCACCTTTTTGCCTTTCCTGAATCTTTTATTTTACTTATTTTGCAGATGAAAGCACATACAGAACACCTTATACTTTTAGCCAGTTTTGTACTGATAGACCTTAAGGTTGCTTCCTATCTCTTGACTTTAAATAGGAAAGTGCTAGTTTTCATGACTTGATTTACTAATTTTGTAGTCAAAAGTGTTTTATGAGCAATCCTTAAAATCAGGTACTTCTAATACCTTTTTATAAAGGCAAAGTAGTATAATGAGTGCATAAAAAACACAGGTAATCTTCTTACCCCTCACACTGGGGGACTTTCCCAGGGAATCTTGTTTTTCTATCTCCTTTATTTTCTATCTCTCTGTCTTTTTAAATAAATTTGCCTCTTTCAAATGAAAGAAAAACAAAAATAACTTGATTAGACTTAGGTATGCTTCAAAAAAAAATTTTTTTTTTTTTTTTTGAGACTAGGTCTTGCTATTTTTGCCTGTGGAACCGCAGGCTCTCATTGCCTGGGGTACCACAGACTCAAGCAATCCCCAGCCTCAGCTTCCCAGGTAGGTGGGATTACAGGCACGTACCACCACGCCCAGCTATTTTTTTTGGAACTAGGTCTCACTACAGGCCCCAGGCGGGACTCAAACCGCGATGAGCCCTAGCCCCGGCTGCTTCGTAGGCTGAAGATTACAAGCACGAGCCACCGTGCCCGGCCCAAAAATTGTTTTCAATTGCATATTTTGTATGAGGTAATAGGGGTAAAATATAGCATCATCCAATGATAGTCATGTCCAACTGAGGATCAGACACCAAAGTGCACTCACCTTAGCAAAATGACAAGTGGGTTGTCTAGACCCTAAAACACCTCATTAACACTATATGTTATGACATATTCAAATACATAGACTAAACAAATCTAAAGACGAATCTCTAAATACTACCTCATCAATGCAAAATTGTCTCTGATCAACACTAACAGAAAAATACTAAATAATTATTTTCATAAAGTTTTTAATAAGCTATAATTTCCTTACATGTACACTACCAACCTTAAGACAAATATTTATTACCAACATTAAATACTGTACAATGTATAAAAAATATAATTTTAAGAATTTGAATAAAGGAAAGCACTCATTTAAAATCAATTACATAAAGTTCTACTTTCTGAGAATTATTCAGGGAACAGGACATTTACAATTTGTCTAAGGAAACATTAAAAACTTTTACTGAAGTTAGAGCTTACTATCTTTGTTCAAATTTGTACCTACACAGCTTTAAATAAACGAAAAAATATTTTTCCAGGACATTTCTAACACTGCTATATGGAATGAACGGCTGTCACATAAGAAATCATGAATAACAGGGATACATTGTACTTATCTTTATATTCTTTTTTTTTTTTTTTTGAGACTAGGTCTCACTATTTTTGTCTGTGGAACTGCAGGCTCATGTTGCCTGGGATACCATAGACTCAAGCAATCCCCAGCCTCAGCTTCCCAGGTAACTGGGATTACAGGTATGCGCCACCATGCCCAGCTATTTTCTTTGGGACTAGGTCTTACTAATGTGCCCCTGGTGGGACTCAAACTGTGATCCCTGGCCCCGGTCGCAGCTTCCTAGGCTGCCGCTTACAGGCATGCACCACCATGCCCGGCCTATCTTTATATTAATTCCAAGCATAATAACTAGTTCAAAGTAAAATGCTTAAGTAGTAGTAACTTTACATTGAATTGAACAAACATTTCTACCTTTGGTCAAACCTTCACTCTATTTTAGGTACCACATTTGAAGTCCTAGCTCTTGACCTTCCTTAATCATAAACTGAGTACATACAGAATGCTACTACACAAACACCTTCTACACCAGTCTCTGACAATCCTCAAAACAGAATCATCACTATGCTGTGTATCTAAGATGGCCTGAATCTTAATTCTTGGATAACAGCTTATACCACTGTGTACAATAATTCATTTTTAGCACATCCTAAGCATGTTCATACCAGCAAGAATGGACTAAAGGTCTTGCTTTTCCATGTTTTAAATAACAGATACATAGCATCTTAATTTTTTGACAGAAGTAGCAACTCTTAAGACATTGAACATAATACACTGTATTACAATGCAATGTGGTAGGTTTCCATTTTAGGAACAAAAATAAATTTCACATGAAAAAAGATTTATTTTATATTCACATAAAATACATTTAGAATAAATCTAAATTTTTAGCATTAAAGTACTTAGAAACAAACATAGAAGAGCTTTAAGATGTATTGTGTCCATTCTGTCCAAAAAGCACATACGAAAAGCTCTTAAAATTACTGATCATCACCTCGTTGCCTTAAATTTCTAGTCTTTCCATTATCAACTCTTCTCTTTTTGAAGACGGCGGCGACTCCATCTGCCACGGTTCCAAGAGAAGTAACAGTTTTTTCTTTAAATACCACTTTAAGTTCACCACCAACATTACCTTCTGAAGTTGACACATACTCATTTTCAGTGCTTGGAAGTTCCAAATCTACCTCTTCCCTGGAAAAGAAAATAAACCATTACTTGAACAGATTACAACATACTTCCACATAACCTGTAACCTGAGTCTATCCAAAGTCCCAAGATCATTTAATGATAACAGATGAGAGATGTGAAATTGGGTAAAAAAACTTTCATAAATAACTGACTTTATAATATGATTTGAGCACTTATTTCAGTGGACATGTCTCATCTATTCTTACTGTCACAAAATGTGTATTATCTAAGGAAATGCTTGTGCCATTTAGGGTTATCACTACAAGTCATATAGGTAGATAAAATGAGAGGTATGTATGAAAACTGACTTTGCCCTGGTTACTGAGGCTTTAGAGCAAAAGACGAAAATCACGGAATCTCAATGTCCTAGAGTGGTAGATGCCACACAGCTATTTGCCAAGCACCCTTTCTCTAGCTAATTATAGCCCATCAACCCCATGATTAATATAAATACCAGTTGACTACTCCAGAGACCAGTCTCTGAAACACAAACTTTTATTACTATCCTCTACAGAGTCAACTGTCCATGATACAGTAAGTCAGTCATGCCAAACACATCGATCCCACTCAAAAGCTCTTTGAAAACTGGTAAGATATTAGTGCTAAGTATAAAACCTGTTGGGAACCACAAATTCTGCAATTTAGAGTAAGGAGTTCATCAGGAGAAAAAAGCTGGCTTGCAGAGAAAAGTATAGATGGGAGATGATGAATTCTGTTAATGCTTCAGGCCTTGTTCCAGTAAGTCTTGAGGTCCAGAACAACTCCTCCTTTCTCCATTGCTTGGTAAGTATATTCTTCCTGGAAACCTTTGAACTAATAACTTCTTTTTTATTTGAGGTAACTCAAATTTCTATCACTTAAACCAAAAGATAGCTCATCAACATGAATGGAGAGAAAGGGAATAAAAGTAAAGGAATACTTCAGATGTCAGAGAATCAGATATCAAGTTCAGAAACTATGTGAAAAGAGTTAAAACTTTGGAGCTCTATGCTCAATCTCGGAAGAACTAAAGGAATGTAGTCTCTCAACTTGACACTGGGAAAAAGAAAAATCTTCCCTAGAGGGAGTCAATAGAAGCTTGAAAGGCCATGGTAGATCTAGACTATTACAACAATAATAGCTATTCTGTACGTATACTATGATGCAGTAGGTACTTAGACTACAAATATTCTCTTCTAATTTTGGCTTTTCTAGTGTATAATTCTTTAGTATCAAAACATTTTCCCCCCTTTTGGAAACCATTTCTTCTCCCTCCTCTGTTCATGAGTTTTGAGTTTAGTTTAAGTCCACCAAAAATGCAATGGATTGCTCAGGAATAGAAACTAGGATATAAGTCAAGCAGAACCAGCTTTAGAAATAGTAAAGATGCACCTCTATATTAAATATTATTACATTGAAGAGGGAGTAAATTATTTTTAAGAAGATTCCTAAATAAATTAATCTACTTCGCAAGTCAGATGTAATGAGTCTCCAATTAAACTAGATTATGTTAAAACTCAGTAAGAATGGCTTTATTGTATAAAGAAAACAAAATATTCAAAGCAAGTCTTATTAAATCTCAACTTTGAAGTATGGGAGATAGTGGCAGAGTAAGACCATCTTCAACTTCAATTACATATAGTCCATAGGTTTATTACGATGCCTGGCACTAAGTGAGACTAAATGCCTATTGTCTATGATTTCATTAACAGAACCCAAGAAGTTCTGTTAAGAACACAACAGCAGTAACATTTTAATAATATTTCAATCGATGTTACCGCTAGAGAATCAGTTCTAATTAGAACAGTATATTAAGTCCTTCAAACTTGCATTATACTATCTTATGAAAAATAAAACCTTTTCTAAAAGCAGTTTTAACACTATACTATTTCACTATAAAAAAATCCACATAACAGTTTCTTACATTACCATTCCAAAGCACTAATATTATGGAGGAAAGTTATTTGCCTTTTGTACATACTTATTTTTGAATACTGACTTAAAAACTTTGGGGAAGTGTCACAAGCCATTTTTCAAGACCATAACAGAGTTTTTTTTTCTTGCTTTAGATAAATTCTGTGAAACTTTCATAGAAGATGCAAGTGTTTGTCTCATGAAACACTGACAGTGACTCTGAGAATACTCATGTATGTACATGGTACAGTTAACAGGAATGAAAACAATAGCTTGGTCTTAAAAATAATCATTACATTTGAAAATACTTCATTAGAAAAGTAAAACTTATCTAGAAATAAAAGTTTGAATGAACTTTAAGGGGACGGGGGCCTTAGCATCTCTATCAGGAGCTTGGTTTGAGAAGGGGGATTAGAAGGCCACATCTTACTGTACCAACCCTAATTCCAGTTGGTTCTCAGAGAGAGGCTGAGGAGCCCTCTGGAGGGTATCCAGTACACCCCTACTGTGGCTTAGGCCACTGGTGGGGATGGGGTGAGTCCTGTGTCACTGGGATAACATGGTCTTGGAACCAAGGGTGCCAACCTCTGTTTCTACGTGGGCCAGGGCTGGGAGCTGGGCACCTCTGCTGGGCGCAGGCTTGGAGGAGGTCCCCTCTTTGGTTTACTCCCACTTCAATAAGACCTAACCAGCCATGAAAGAAACAACAATCCAACTACAGAAGTACAGGAGGAGGGGAGGAACACACTCATCATATGGGTTGGACCCGAACGTAATGGTTGTAAACACAACTGAAAAGACTGTGAGACTATTGTAATGACTTGTCACAGAGCTCCACCGACAATGTATCCAGGAAGTAGGGAACCAAATCCATGGTCCAGAGTTGAGTGTAATGTGAGTGAGGCTCCCTCTTTCAATGGGCAAGGAAAGTCAGAGAAGTGGCTGTGGCCCCATGACAGAACATGAGAAAGAGGTGAGGAGTTGCACCAACCACCTGCTGAAGTCTATCCCCATGGGGAACTTCTCCACTGCCAGTTCCTGGGAGTTGGGTTCCCAGTGCCAAATGCTAGAACTATATGGCTCAGAAGCCACACCATGGGACAGACAATGGAATAGAGGAGACAGACAGCACGAATGAGGTGGCATAGAACCCAGTGGACACACTGGTATGGAGAAAAGGACACAGTCTCCTCCATCATAGGAAGTACCACAATAAAGCAGCATGGATTAACTACGTCACACACCTGCCTATAAAAGGTTTCTGACATGCTTGGACTGGCTACCTGCATCAAGGTAACTCCTGGAGATCTAAGTAGCATGGTCTGCCATGTCCCAGGAATGCAGGTCCTCACTCAGGAAAAGGACATTGTTCCAGAGAAAGAAAGGAAGAGATCAATGGGCCAAGCATTGACCAAAGACTTGTAGGAAGAAAGGAGTGGGAATGATTGGGGGTGGGGGGAGTGTGGGGGGCAGACAAATAAACGGATGGTGGTATCCCTTACCTAAAGGAATCAGTAACTATGCAAATATGACCAAAGTTGTATGAAAATAAGAAAAAAAAATTTTTAAATGAGTTTTTAATAAGCACCTTACCACTGAGATTTGCAATTTGTAATTACTATTTATGGAAATACTGGAATGTAAAAATACCTGCAATAATAGTGGGATAAAATTTCAGTTACTTACTGAGATTCAACTTCTTGTTTAATTTCTTTCCAGTCTCCATATGGATTTGATTTTTTATGAACTTTGGGTTTTTCTTCTTTTGGTCGTGATGAATTCTGTTCATGGATTTTTTTTTCTTTTTGTGTTTCTGGTTCAGTTTTTTTATCTTTCTTATTTTTTTCCTGGAATGTTAGAGTCGAGAAATAAAATACAAGCAAAACTACCAGGACAAAACCAAATTTCTTTTGTCTTGTTATTAATTTATAATTAATAAGTTGCCTCACTTAGTTTAAAATCGTACTTAGCAACAGAACAAATGAACACAACATTGCTGATTTTATGCTTAAGTAGTCTAGTCTAAAATGTTAACATACCATATACCACAGCCAAGGCTACTTTGCTTTATTTTTTTTTATTTTTTCCTTTTTTTGCCTGTCTCGCAATTTTTGCCTGTGGAACCACAGGCTCACGTTGCCTGGGGTATCACAGACTCAAGCAATCCCCAACCTCAGCTTCCCAGGTAGCTGGGATTACAGGCGTGCGCCACCACACCCAGCTATTTTTTTTGGAACTAGGTCTCACTACGGGCCCCAGGCGGGACTCAAACTGGGATCCCTAGCCCCGGCCGCTTCATAGGCTGAAGCTTACAGGCACGAGCCACCGTGCCTGGCCAAGGTTACTTTGCTTTAAAACATATATACGTATATAAATACATAATATCTAAATATTTACTTAAAATATATAAACATATAAAACAATGCTCTATTTTTTTTTTGGGAGACTAAGTCTTGCTATTTCTGCCCGTGGAACCGCAGGCTCTCATTGCCCAGAGACATTGCATTGACAGAGTCAAGCAATCCCCAGCCTCAGCTTCCCAGGTAGCTGGGATTACAGGTGCGTGCCACCACACCCAGCTATTTTTTTGGAACTAGGGCTCGCTACGGGCCCCAGGCGGGACTTGAACCACGATCCCTAGCCCCGGCCGCTTCATAGGCTGAAGCTTACAGGCACGAATCACTACCGTGCCCGGCCTTAAAACAATGTTCTAAAATATACAAAACATTCCTAGTAATGTTCAGAATTTAAGATGAATTTTTCACAATTAAAGATATACAGTGACCTTTTTAATTCTTTTTTCTGCTCTTTACTTGCTTACATATCCCACAGTGATTGCCTTTTACAAATTTGTCCAGTTTGACTTTAATGTTATATTGTTAGACCCTTCTTCATTATCTTGTTTAAAGATCTCCCTCAACAAATCAGTCAATCAGAAAAAGATACATCTCCCACAGGAACTCCTGGTGATGGCTGGTGCTTTTAAGGCACTGCTTTCTTCCTGATCTGGGATAATAAGGCTCTTTGACCCTTTTTAAGCATGTAGAGCACCAGATTTCAGGTTTTTAGCAAACTATAACAATGGGTAGCTGTCCTTAGACATTTGTAAATATTTGAATGGATGTTAACTTATCTGCTCTAGCTACTGGTATGTAGGACTAGGGAAGTAGCTTTTGCTTTCTCTTGACAACTTCAGGTCATAGCTTTTCTAAAATAAACCATTTTAATAAGGTCACACACATCATACTTTGATCCTCATGCAGTGGCTCCTCATCTGAGGCTCAAACTATCTTTTACACAGTTAACTACCATTCTTTCTCTGGTGACTAATTCATATTCACTAACAATACTGGTACTATGCTCTCTTGTCATCCTAGAGATAAAAAAATTGTTCAGTCTCAAAATCAATGATTTTGGCCTTTACTATATTTCAGTTATCAATTATTATATATTTATTTTCAAATATAGTACCTAGTGCATAGATAGTACTTAAACATTACAGCTCACATCTATAGTCCTTTTAATTTGTATTATATCATCACTCAAAAATTTCTGCCTGTAAAATTTCAGTTCTAAAACGCCACCTTCTGACCAAGCAAGTTATTCCCTGGGCTTTCTAGCTGCTATTCTTCTACTATATTTCCTGTTCAACATCATTAATATTATTATCTCTAATACCTTACCTGCTCCTTGTGTTCTGAATTTGTTTGGTTCATCTAGATTTTATATCTTAAGTCCTTGGCACATTGGTAATCATAAACATTCTTTTGCCAGTATTCTTAAATATATTTGTCTCTCTGTGTACTGCATAGGACCTAATAGCCCTCTACATATAGATCCATCCAATCACTGGTCTGTTTGTCAAGTGTTTTCAAAGAAAAAAAAAAATCACACAACCATACAAACTAATGAGACTTACGACACACAATTTAAATCTGACACTTTAGTATGTCGAATATTAAGCAATTATTAAGTAATATGTCTAGCCACTTCTTTTCCTAATTACCTTAGTTAGTTACTTTTAGGGAGTAGGTCTTACTATGTTGGCCAGAGTAGTCTTGAATCCATGGACTCAAGTGAATTCCAGTCTCCCAAGTAGCTGGGATTACATGTGTGTGCCACTGTACCCAGATTTTTTTTTTTTTTTTTTTGAGACTAGGTCTTGCTATTTTTGCCTGTGGAGCTGCACGCTCACGTTGCCAGGATACCAAACTCAAGGAATCCCTAGCCTCAGCTTTCCAGGTAGCTGGGATTACAGGCGCATGCCACCACACCCAGCTATTATTTTGGAACTAGGTCTTGCCATGTTGCCCTGGCGGGACTCGAACTGTGATACCCAGTCCCAGTCACGCTCTACAGGCTGCCACTTACAGGCATGAGCCACTGTGCCCAGCCCAGCTATTGTTTTAGACACCAGGTCTCACTATGTTGCCTGGGGTAGTCTCGAACCTGCAGACTCAAGTGATTCCTAGCCTCAGCCTCCCAAGTGGCTGGGATTACAGGCACATCACTGTGCTTGTCTAGTTACCTTAGTAAAGAAAAACAAATTTTCAACTACATAGGCTCATGTAAAGAATGTGATATTCACATCATGAAATATTCACTCATAATTTGGTAAACTAAAATAACTGATATTTTCTTAAGACTGAATTGAAAAATGACAACTTTATTAAAGTATTATTCCACATTTTACTTAAATGTATACATGTTTCAATAGGAAAAGAATGACAGATCAATGAACAGCAAGGAATTACAGTAATTTTGGGGTGGAAATTGCTGGATTATAGGTACCTTGCCCTTGTTTTCCATATTTTGAAATTTTTTGTTTGCCTGCAATTAATAATGTCTGTCCCAGGTTGGATGCTGGGTTACTATAAACTTTGTGAGGTGGCCACTATAATAAGGACTTTGTTGCTGCTTCTCTACAAACTGCATACATCACATTCATTGCAGGAGAAATTCCAGGAAATAATATCATCCTGGGTGTGACCTGAAAGTACCCTTTGTTCAGCATCCTTGACTTTCCTTCATCTCATAAGCCAGCAATCTCAACCACGAGTCAGTGGTATTTGTGCTTTTGTGCTTTTGCATGTTCTCCACAAGGTCGCAAAAACAGAAAGATTAGTAACAGTATAATACTGCCTGTTTTTTACTTTCCTGGTATGGCTGGACGCTTAACCTCACAGTCAATCCTCTTCCTTGGTTGAACTCCTCTCCCTCCCCAGTACAGTAATAATTATTTCAATTTATTAATGTTGTCAAGTTCCTCAAAGCTCCTCTCTCTCAGCAATCTTTATTTCTTTAGCAATGAATAACCTGAAGCTAAAATTTCCTCCAATACTAACTCATTCATGCTCATACCTTTTAATGGAAAACGAAAATCTTACTTTCTTAAAGAAAATGAGTTTATTTCTTGTTCAAGACAAACTTATCTTTATAGTTTCCCTCAAAAACACCACCACTGCCAATCTTTAACAATTAATAGTATACACCCATCATCTTACCAACTCGTTTTTACTTATTTTTAATATTCCAAGTCACATATGCCCCATGAAACCACTTTTCATGTCCCTGTAATCAGAACTCTGCTGAAACCATTAGAAGGTTATCAAGGATGTCTTTTCTGCAAAGTTCAATGGAGACTTTTTTTCTATATCTAATCTTTGATCTTTCTTCCTCTATTTTTTCAGGTAGTAATTTTTCTATTTTTCTGCATTCCTTTTTAACCACTCCTTTCTCATTCTACCTTGTGGATTATTTTTCCTTTGCCTGCAATTTAAATGTTTCCCAATGTCATTTTCCTAAGTTACTAACCCACTCTGTGATTTAAATTACTGCCAGTAGGCTGATGATAATTAAGGTATGTATTGATTTTAGGCTATATATGTTGATTTTTATATTCAGATAGCTCTTCAAATGTTACAAGGGAACCCCAAATTTAGGAACTCTAAAGATGAACTTCTTACTGAATAGCTACCAAGTAAGTATCAAGAGATGATATAACTATTTATCCAACTGCCAAAATACATGTTTTGGTTTTAATCTTTCACGAGAAAAGTGGAGAAGCAGAGCTTTTATAAATGGATAAATTTCGGTAAAAAATAATTCAAAAACCTACCTTAAATGTTATTTTTATCTTTCGTGTTTCTGCAGTGACTTTTTTTTCTTGTTCTCCATCAGAATCACTATGTGAATCTGATGATTTGGACTCTTCTACAGCATGAAACGAGTTTTCGTTGAACTTACTAGAAAGGTCACCAGAGTGTGGGATAATATCATCAGGTTTTTCCCATCTGGATTCTATTCAAAACATTTTAATAGTCATGTTATTCAGTTACCAATTCTATTTAGAGGACATTCCAATACAATGCTTCCAGCCATTTAACATCTGCTTCAGACCATCACTTGATCACAGACGTTTAATAAGTAAAAAGTTCCCAAATCCTTCATTTTGTATCTTTTAGAAAGTAATTTAAACAATCTGAATTTACTACATATTGAACTATAGCCCTCAATAGAAAAAAGACCTAAGGATTAGAAATGTATTCTAAGGATTCAGGCAACAAGTCAAAATAAAGACACATTAGATTTCCTGGGATCTTCACAAACTGAAATGAAACTGATGATATGAATGAATTTGTCATTTTTATCCAGGAGGGAAAAAAATCTTAATTGAGCTCTACTGCCATCGAGTGGTTTATTGGTTGTTTTTAATAACTCAATATACTTCTAATTTTCTTAGTCTGTATTTTTAGTTAATAAAAGGCAAAGGGATTCTAAAATTTACTGTCAAACTGGGACAGTTTTAACAGTGAAAGGTACTCTATTAAAATAGTAATTAAACTGATCCAGATATAAAATGAAACATTTTCTCCCCCTATAGCCCCTTATAAATGTAGGGTACTACATTTATACTATCTTGCACTAGTGGAAAACATTAATTTTCCTTATGTTTATTTTACACAAGTAACAAAGGAACTTACGGAAATTATTTACTAAGCACCTACTGGGTACAGGCACTATTTGATAACTTTGTAGATCTGACCCCACAAAGTATATGTGATTATTATAGGCACAATGACTTGCCATTTCTAGGTAAAGGAAGAAACTGTACTGGGCTCAGATCTAACTCCAGAATTATAGCATTACATTTTATCTCTATAAAGGTTCAGTACCTCAATTTTACTGAGATAAAAGTACTACTATCATTGGGCAGATGACATATTTACTTGGAGGTTATAAAAGGCCCTTTCCCAAAAGATATAATGCTATGTAGACATCAGATTTTTTTTTTTTTTTTTTTTGAGACTAAGTCTTGCTATTTGCCCATGGAACTGCAGGCTCACGTTGCCCAGAATACCACGGACTCAAGCAATCCCCAGCCGCAGCTTCCCAGGTAGCTGGGATTACAGGCGCCCGCCACCATGCCCAGTTATTTTTTGAGACTAGGTCTCGCTGTGTTGCCCCGAGTGGGATGTGAACTGCGACCCCTAGCCTCAGCCACTTCATAGCTGAAGTGTACAGGCACGAGCCACCGTGCCCGGCCTAGACATCAGTATTATAGCTATTATTTGGTAAGTTTAGTAACAGTAAAAGCCAAGTAAAGACCAATTTTATGAAATTAAATTTGACAATTTGAAAAGTATAAATAACTTGGAAACAGTAATTGTGCATGTTCAATAAATATTTAAATGACACAGTATTAAATAAATAAAATGAAAATTTGATAATCTCAGTTACAGCTAAAATAGGTTTGTTTTTTTAAAAAAGGAAAAGGCAAATAAATGATCTATAAGATGTCTTTTAAGGTAATCATTTCTAATAGTCATGATAACAATGGTCAAAATAGTAAAAATCTTTTTTAAAAATTGTGAATGAAAACATACAGCAGTTCATTATACATGGAAAACTTTTTCCATTTTATTAATGTTATTAAATTATACACACACAAAAAAAAAAAAACCTTTGCTAAAGAAATGTTTATCACTATATAAAATCTCCAAGTTCTGATGATTTAGCAGGCCAATAAGCTGTTTCAGGTACAATTTTAGATAAAGTAATCTAAGGTATTACTTACCTCCTGTTTCTGTATTATAATAATAGGTATGGCCATCTTCACTTAACCCTTCCATCCAAACAGATTTCTCTGTTGTCTAATGGAGGGGAAAAAAAAAAAAACAGCATAAACTGAGGCATATATATAAACTAAGGCAAAATAGGTCACCCTTTTCCCCTTTCTTCTTGACACCTGGGAGTTAAGGAGATGTTACTGAACAAGACCAGAAAGCTTGGTTTGGATTAATAATGGGACAACTTTTAGGGAGACCAACTTTCACCTCTGGAAGTAACTAACTGCAAACTAATTAATATTTGCCCAGCAAGGATCTTTTTTTTGGTAGAGACCACTTTTTCAATTCCACCTAGCCTCCTAAAAAAAGAATTATAGGTGAAAAAGTGACAAAATGTGTGTGTCGGGGGGCTTATTTGGAGGTAAATTTGCTTAATAAGTCTCCACAAAACCATCAGAGGCCAATCAAAGAAGAAAGCAAAGATACAATTAATGTGTATGGATTACCTTTTTTAAGTTTCCTTGGAATCCTTCAGGCTTCTCCCATTGAGATGCTTAAAGCAAAATATATTGCAATTATAAAATCTTTTTTAAAGAAAACAACAAAACTTCAAAACTTTTTGTTTGGCAAAATTACAAGATATTCCATGTATACAAAAACACTAGATTTGTTTTTAAAAACAAAACTGAATAAGAACACAACTAAATGTAATGTAACCAAGAAAAAGTAGACAGAATGAAGGATTTTAAGGTACTTGAACAGGAATTATTAGAGACAGGCTAGGCTTTTCTTAAAGACTTCATGCGCTACAGGCTATCAAACGTTGGAAGAGTGAGTTGGTCTTGTAAAACCTTGGAGCAGAGTGAGAGATGGAATGAGTAACTCAGAAGAGGAACAAGTATGTAGGAAAAACAAGGACGGCTGAAAAGCAGGATAGTGAAGAAAGGATGCAAGCAATAGGTAGTGGGAGAGAGAAAAGACATAGTAGTTTCTATATAAATTTGAGCAAATAAGCACTTTATGGTTCACACTGGAACTAACGAAACATGCATTTCAGTTAAAAGGCTCAGTGCAAGCTCAGAGATCATTACTATTTCTATGTAGAACAAAATTGACCATGATTCTAACTACTAAAATACAATAGTGTTGTAACACATGATTAACCCTGACCTTATTTTCTACTTTTCTGACCTTTAACTTTTTTCGTTTTTCTTCTATCCATTCCTTTCATATATACATATATATACCACCTATCACCATTTTTTCATCCCACCCTTCCTATGTTTTTTTTTTTCCTTTTTCTTTGTGACCTCATATATTCCTAAACCTTAGAATACTTTCTGAATAACCAGATTCAATCTACCTCCCTGAGTCTATTATGCTGATCTTTAATTAGCTATTGAAAAATGCCTCATGGATATTCTTTGGTACCTCAACCCCAACACATCCAAAATTGAATTCATTACTGTCCCACTTAAATTTATTCTGCTTCTGTGTTTCATATTCCAATCCTAGGGTATTTCATATCCTAGCCCTGCATGTCTTAGCTTTAGTCTGTTTCCCAGCATCTTTTTTCTGGCATGACATTATCAAAAGAAGCTCATGTGTTGCCTCCACCAAATTATTTCCAAAACATTAAAACTATTTTTTAGGTTTCTTTTGCTCTGACTGCCTGGAATGTTTACTGTACTCTCATAACATCTTTCCAAAATCTTTTTCAATCATTTTTTGGGATGTAAGTATCATGTTTTGGGTAGTTTTAGGTGCGAGGGATATAAATGGCGAGCAAGATAACATCATTCCTATGCCATTTTAATTTACAGATGAGCTCAAAAGTAGTATCTGTAATAAAATCTTAGTTCTTCGCTAATTAATTACATCTCTACCATATTATGGTACTTTAAAAAATTCCTCCTGTATCAAGTTTAGTTGCTTCTTTCTTTCTTTTTTTTTTTTTAAAGACTAGGTCTCACTATTTTTGCCTGTGGAACCCCAGGCTCTTGTTGCCTGGGGTACCATGGACTCAAGCAATCCCCAGTCTCAGCTTCCCAGGTAGCTGGGATTACAGGTGCGCACCACCACGCCCAGCTATTTTTTTGGAACTAGGTCTCGCTACAGGCCCCAGGCGGGACTCGAACCGCGATCCCTAGCCCCGGCCGCTTCATAGGCTGAAGCTTACAAGCACGAGCCACCGTGCCCAGCCTTAGTTGCTTATTTCTAACACTAAACTTTTTATTTCTGGAGAGAGAGATGTTGTAATGTGAATAGTTTTTACCTCAGAATTTATATAGAGTGAGAAATCCCAACAGATAAGTTTTAATGGGAAACAAAAAGATGTTCTTTACATACTGACTGAAAAATACCATTGTGTTTTCTGTTAGAGAGTGATATCCAAAATGTTAATTGGGGAGAGAGGAAGGTACTCTACTGGGTCAATGAAAACAACTAAGCAACAGGATCAGTTTCTGGTTCCTTTTTTGCTTTTGATAGAAAATCTTTCCATGGAATATTTTATTTCAAGAACTCCTGCAAATTGTAAAGTGGACTTGAAATGCTTTATTTTTCTGTAGTTCATAATTTAAGAAGGTTTTAGTATGAAAATAAACTGCCAGGCACAGTGGTGCATGCCTGTAAGCTTCAGCCTATGAAGCGGCTGGGGCGCTAGAGATTGCAGTTCAAGTCCCACTTGGGGCAATATAGCGAGACCTGGTCCCCAAAAATAGCTGGGCGTGGTGGCGCACGCCTGTAATCCCAGCTACCTGGGAAGCTGAAGCTGGGGATTGCTTGAGTCTGAGGTACCATGGGCAAAAATAGCGAGACCTAGTCTCAAAAAAGAAAAAAAACTAGCTTATGGTAAGAAACCCAGTAAGACACTGAGTCATTATGAGAAGGTCCACATTTAAAGGGCACATATTTTCTCATTATTGTATCAAAAAACATAGTTTCTCATTGTTGAAATGCAGAAATATTAACTAAAAGTCCTAACACAAACTGTTACTGTTCTATACTAGATCTATCTATGCCTAAAAGACTTACCCCCTGTGATAGGATCATAATAGTAATGGTAACCCTCAGAAGTCATGCCTTCTACCCATCTGCTCTTTGGAGGATCTTTTTTCTTTTTCTTCTTTTCTTTCTGCTTCTTTGATGTTGCTGAGGTCGGTGGGGGGGTACTGATTACTGCTGGGGATATGCTTGGCTCTGAAATTTCTAGAGAAAGGATGGGAAGAGTGTGAATTAGCCAAAATAAATTTTTTTGGTGACAGAAACATAACTAATGTCACTTCAATCAAAAGTATGGCAAGATTTGTTTTTAATGAACTTGATTACTATAAAGATTACTGGTAGTACTAAGCATGCATGAATATCCAGAAGACTTACAAAAAAAAGTAATAAGAGTAATTTAGTTATCAAGGATTAAGATTTACTCTTGAACTAGGTTAAAGAAAGCTGGAAGTGTAAAACTGATCCAGGAGTAAGTCAACAGATGACTGAAACAGAACATCACAGTTCTGAACAGCACACCTTGGAACAAATCCAAAGTGCAGATTCCTGGCATTTTTTATTAAAGGGAAAAGGATACTTTAATATAATAAATGATGTTAGACTAATTGATTAATTATTTGAAAAAGATAGTTATTCTCCACTCTCTAATTTTTACACAAAGAATGCAAAGTAGACTCATTAAAATTAACCATGTACAACCTATTTAGTATAATGAAAATAAAATATAATGTAAATTACAAATACAACAATTATAACTGGATTAATGATCCTAACAAAGATACCTTACACAGCCAACATTTTAAGATAAAAATGGGCAAAGAGTACAAAGGTAATTTAGAAATTAACATTTACTGTCACAATAATTTAAAGAAATGTGTTTGTATGTACACATACCGAACATTAGATCAGTAAGTACTAAGAATGACCAAATTCTGAAAATATTGTGAGAAAAATCTAAGCAACCTAAAACTTAAATGAATGACAGAATTTTTTATATTTGGTCATTCTAATAAACAATTCATACCATTATTTACTCAATTATTTTAAAAATCAAAGATCATATAGATAGCAATAAACAATTCTGGTTAACTTCAAAGCACATGCTCCTCACCACTCGATAGCCATTAAAAATGAGGAATATTTTGAACTACTTAAAATAAAAAAATATATTTGACATACCACTGAGGAAGAAAACACTATTTCCAAACAGATCACAACACAAAATGTGTAACTTTACTAAAAAACAAAAAAACCAAACAAAAACTAAAGATGTCTGGGGAAATTTTAAAATTTTAAACAGTTCATTAAAAAATTTTTTCCTCTCCACTGCAGTGTACTTTTAAAGGACTACATGTCTTATTTTCAAAAATATAGTTGTGAAAAACGTTTATTAAGAAAAACACATTTTAATAGAAAATACTAATATTTGCTCAAAGGACAACATAATGGGAATCTCCTGATCCATGTAATTGATAATATGAATTTTCCAATACTCTTCTTTAAATCTGCAGGTATATCTACATTCTCTTCCCCCTTAAAACAAACGTATAATTTGATGAACTTGGAAAATTTGGAAAATATCTCATCTTCCTGCTATACTCCATGTCCCTCCCAACTAACATGTTCAAGGTAATATTTTTAAAGTCCGATTACAACTATTCTTATTTAACGAAGAAAATGCCAATTAACTGTTATTCTAATTTAAAAATTTAATTGAAAGCAGTCTTTATTAAAGATCACCATTTCAGGTTAACTATTCCAACATTATGAAAGATCAACCACTGAAATTTGCTATAGGCCTGGTTTAAAGACAACAGTTATGTCACAGAAGAAATGCTCACAGAAAGTTCCTAACTTAGTCTAAATTCAATGACAAGATGCATACATTCTACTCAAATGTCTTTTATCTGAAACCAAGTTATCCTTAAGTCAGATCAATGACACAATGTCCACAAAAAGCAAATTCACTATAATTCAATCATATAAATATGACTTATGGTTTTGATAAAGGATAAAATAAACTGTAATTACGATGTAAGACTATTTTTTAATGAATAGTTCCTTTCAGATGAATTATTAGAATAGCTAAAATTTACAAGTATTTTTGAATCACTGATGTAAGACAACTAGGACTAAGTAACCATCAATATAGTGTGGTTGATGTGGATAGTTGTGAAAAGATGAAGCTTTAAAAGCAAAACAAAAGTACATAAGCAAAGTTTCACAGTTTAAATAGAGCTACAATACACAGGAAATGCACTAAGAATACATACCCTGGTTGTCTAATCTCTTTATGGAAACAATAAAAGCTCACTTAGCGTGACCTCTGATGTTACTTTTAAAACATGCTAGGTTTTGTGTTTTTCTTTTTTCTGTTTTTTTTTTCCCACCTGATTCTAAGCCAAGCCTTTTCAAATCCTCTTGGTATGCTTTTAGGGCAGCTGCCTCCATTGCTGCAAACTCCTTTGATGCCTTTTCTTCTTCCTTTGCCTTATCCAAGCTTTTCTGTTTAATCTGTGTAAGATACATAGTAAAGTAAAAGTCAAATGAAGGCCTTAACATTTACATAGAAAAACTGGCAAAGAAACAAACTTAACTTACCTCACTGATCCTCTTTGCGACATTTTCCTTATGATTCTTTCCTCTTTCATGAAATTCAACACTCTTGAAAATGAAAAACAAAACACAAAGCAACATAATATTCATAGTAAAATATGAGTACAGAGTAAACATGGGAATGTAACATAACAGAACTGAAATTAAAATAACTGGCAGAAAAAAGATAACTATGCAAACTGGAAATGAAGCTAAGAAACTGAACAGCATTATTTATTATTATGCCCTCTGACTACATTTCCCTTTTGGTGCTTAAAATAGACTATGATGACCATATTAATGAAGAAAAATACAAGGTACCCTTGATGACTAATCTAGTGACTATGATTACAATGAGTACTCAAACAAGACATGAAGCCAAAAGAGGACTGGAAAAAAATCACAACTTTAAAAAACAATTCTCAACATAAAATGTCAAAACCAGTAAGCCTCTTGAACTTGTATTCCTCTATTTGCCACAATAGAAAGAAATAATAAGCAATGACCCTTAGAATCTTATTCTTCCAAATTCCTCCTCAATTATAAATAAATATTTTTATACATTGTGATAATGGTACAAAATGTAAGCTACAGAGGACAATTTAACACCACTATCAAAATTACAACTATACTTATTTTCCATTTGACTCAGTGATACTTTTTTCTGGGAATTTATTTTACAGATATACCTGCACATGTAAAAACCAATATGATGCACAAATAATCACTGTTGCAGTTTATGTAAAACACTCCAAATATCAATCCATTAAGGGATAGGTTAAACTATTAATACTTGGGAAAGATAATCAAAACTCCCTAAATTTTATGTCATGAATCTACATATTCACAAGTCCCATGAATTTCAAGAAAAAAAATTGCAAAAGCAGCCACAAGATACATTAAAATCAAACTGTTCAAACCCAAATGCCCCAAAACTGATGAATGTGGTACATGTACACATGGAATATTATTATTCACCAATCAAAGAAGACAAACTATGTCATTCACGGCAACATGGATGGACCTTGAAGGAATCATGTTGGTGAAGATAAGCCAGAAAGAAAATGAGAAATACTGGATGATCTCATTTATATGAGGGATATAGGGAAAACAAACAAACAAATGGACAAGAAAAATTTAAAACTGTCAACAGAACTGAAATACAGAGCAAGAAGGGATAGGAGGGAAAAGTTGGGAGATGGATGGGCACAACAGATTAAGATGATTCATGGGTGATAAGGTGGTGGGAGAACACTGGGATAGACAATGGTTTAATACACATATTTGTGTGTGCGTGTATGTATATATGTGCACTCAATTTAAAGAAATAATAAAATTATATAAATCAAAAAAGTGATGCATTGTATGTTACCTTTTATGTACTTATATATATATATATGAATAAAAATCTATAGAGGCATGTAGAAATAGTGGAAAGATAGATAAGAAAATGAAAATAGTGGTAACTAATGAGGAATGATAGCAACTAGTTGGGTGAGTAAATGTTACTATCCATTTAAAAATAGCTTGAAATGGTCCCTAAAATTTGAATACTTGGTTTTGTGCAATAAGAAACTTCAGTAAACATTGCAAAATAAGTTTTGTCAAGTAAATATTACATGGTGTTATCACTTGAGATATTCTAAAATACTGTTAATTCCTCTTTAAAGCAAGCTTCTAAAAGCATCAGCCTCTTTTACATACTGGTTTCTATAAGTTGATTATACCATACAAATAACATTAATATTAAAAAGTTTCTAATTAATGATTAAAACAATGTATATTAGTAATATATGGAGATGAAGACTATCTTAGAGGGCGTTGTTTAGAGTAGGTAATAAGTCACTTAAGGCATGAGTACCTTCAAGGGTGCGAGACTAGCAGTAATTTCTGATTAAAAATTTGTGTGCATTTATTTTGAAACAAATAAATGCCTAAGTGAAACAAGCTAGTCAAGAATTTGAGCTACTATTCAAAATAACAAACAATACCCAAAATAAAAATAACCCCAAACTCAACACTACCAAGTAAAAAGAATAAGAATGTATAATATACTGAAAGATGTTTATATACTATGGACTATGACATACATGAGGTGTGGGAAATCAATGGCATTGTCTTTTATGTCTTATAAGATGAATCTAGATCAAAAGATACAGTAAAAGGACAGTAATGTTCTTAACAAAACTGCCATTTTCTTCACAAAGGTAATCATGTTATTTAAAATTTAAGTATTTGTAGGTAGAAAGCTTGCCTCAAATAGACTTTTCCTTAGAGCAGAAACTATAACAAGAAAACCACAATAATGTTCTTGTTAGTGCAATGGGTTTCCACTTTTACTTTTTTTTTGCATAATAGTATTACAAACAAACATAAATCATACAATTCCTGACTTTGGCTAAGGGGCCCAACGCGACTAATTTGGCATGATGAACAATCAAATTTAGCCGAATGTAAATGAAGAAGACAGATCTACAAAAAGTGAAAAGACAACAGTAATCTCTAGATATTGTGGGGGGGGAATGAAGAATGATGTTTATGAAAGTGCTTTGTAAACTCTGAGTTTAGATCAAAAAGAAACATTTCACAGAATATATTATTATCAACATCTCTAATAGTTGAAGTTATCATACAGGCCTATTGTCCGCTATCCAGCATTTGCAGTAATCACAGAATTTCTTTGGTTGTGACTTCCAATAGTCGGCCCTGAAAAAGGGAAAAACAAGTCTAAGCACACTCATTTTAAAAGGATAAAAATGTGCATGCTTTCTATCTTCCTAAAATGTAAAAATATAAGCTTTGCTGAATCTTCTCTTGTTAAACAGACACAACATCCTTGATTTATCTGACTGAAGCAGCGAAATGAATCTGCTGCTAGCAGAGTAGAAAAAGTCTATATCGGACTTAAAATTCCCTTAAATAAAACAGCTATAAGAGATAGTAGCGGAAGATAGTAGAAGATAGTAGTGGAAGTCGGTGGATACTCTATGGGGATACTCTAAAGGGTTTCCTTACTTCCAAAACACAAGAATGTAAACCAATACTCTAAAGGGTTTCTGCACTTAAAAAGCTTAAAAAACATTCTCATTGCTGTCATCAGTGTGAAGAAATAAGTTAACATCTTAGATATTATCCTCTCTACTCCTTTCTGATGTTGCAGGAGGTTGCTGTAATGGAGGCCTGAAGAAATGAAATAAAGTTTGCTTTAAATCAGGTTATTCCCACCAGAAAAACAAAGCACAAGACGACTCTGGTGGGAGACGGCGGCTCCTTAGAGACTCCGTTAATACAATTTGTTCTTGAGCCTCAGGGCAAAAGAGACTTGGTCGAAAAGTCAAGGGAGTTCTCAGCCCGCCAGACCAAAAAAAAAACAAAAAAAAAGTCATCACGTTATCCACGGATGGCCTCTTCCAGCAGGCGGAGGAGGCAGAGGTGGCGGGAGTCCAACCCAGAAGTTTCACAATACTCCAGGGCTCCAGAGCTAGGAAAAGGGTGCCAGCGACCCCGACCTAGGAGGTGGAGGGAGCGCCCCGAAGCCGGGCGGGCAACGGCCCAGCCGCACAGGCCGCCGGCCACCCCGGCGAGGCCGGCGCTCCAGGCCCCCAGGGCGCTCCGAGGGTAACGTTTCCACCCCGCCCTGAGAACCGGCCCTACCGGTCTGCAGCCGGTCCCGAGCGAGTTAAGGCGCCTCCGTCACGCCCCCGGCCGAAGGGCGGGGTGCCGGCAGGAGCGCCCCGGCGGAAAAAGGGCCTTGCCCAGAAACAAAACCTCGTTGTTTCGAGCCTGAGACCCGACTCACATGACTGGACCGGCCGCTCCGCAAGTCGCCTCCGGGTCCGGCACAGGCTCGCGTTCTCCACGCCGGACAAGGGGGACGCGACCCGCTCGCAAGCCCAGCCAAACCTCCCGGCCCCGACGCCTCCCTCCCGGCCGGGCCCAGCGTTCCGCCGTTCCCCACTACGGGTGCCCGGACGGCTCAAGCCGAGCTCGAAATCGCCTCCTTTTCCCCTCCCCCCCAGGAGGGGCGGTACTCCGGGATCCTGAGAGGTGGGGTCGGTATAAAGAGGTTGAGGTCACCGACGAGGGGCGAAAGCCGCGACGGGACCTGAGCTGAACGGCGGGATCCTCAAGCCTTAGGTCCCCGCGTCATCCCGCGTTGTCTCGCTTTCTCTCCCTGGGATCCAGACCCTCCACCATTCTCTAGGCTCGCTGGCTCGTGGCCAAGGAGCTCTCGCGCCGCCTCAGTCCCGAACGCAAACAGCTGTTCCCAGAGACGTCGCCGCCCTCAACTTTGCCAACAAGTCCGCACGCACTTTGACCAGCGGAACAACCCGAACCTGTAGGCTGGGGGCCGTTGGCGAAGTTTAAAAAAAAAAAAAATCAAGGTGAAATAGCTGCTTTTGGACCTCCAGTTGCTGGGTTTCGCTTCAGAACTTTCCTGAGGCTGCCGAACACCCCCGCCCCGC
Source organism: Uropsilus gracilis (assembly GCA_004024945.1). NCBI lineage: Eukaryota > Metazoa > Chordata > Mammalia > Eulipotyphla > Talpidae > Uropsilus > Uropsilus gracilis. The sequence continues at coordinate 32,271 of PVHY01005454.1, forward strand.
CTCTGCGACGCCCGCGCGCTCGGGCCGGCTGGGTCCCTCGCTCGGGAGCGCGTGGGTAGCGGCGGCGGCGGCCGCGGCCCGAGTGGCACCTCAGCGGGGGTGGCGGGGGCGAGAAGTGGAACGGGACAGCGGCGTCGCTTGCACTTGTCAGGTGAGTCCCCGCGGTGCTCTCGACAGCTCTTCCCATATGGTCTAGCGGTTAGGATTCCTGGTTTTCACCCAGGCGGCCCGGGTTCGACTCCCGGTATGGGAACGACGTACTGCTTTTTATTTTTTACTTAAAAAATAAACCTGGGAAAATAATTTACTCTATTTTCCGTGGTTTATTCTTTTATTTGACACCCTCTCGGGTGAATCTGTTGAAAAATGAGCGTGAGTGTAGTTAGTGGCACGGTGACTTGGGCCGAGGGTTTCGGGAGCACGAGTGTCGGGCCGGGCGGCCTGGAGAAACGGGTGCGCTTGCGGTACCCGACTGAAACGCGGGGAAGGAGTTTCACTTTTCCCTAGGCTGCTTTCCTGACCCTCCAGGCCCGGGGCGTCCCTTTCCAGACGTTCGGGAGATGATCATTAACTCCAGCTTGGCTTTATCTTCTCCCGGCGACCCCCTCGGGCACACGCCCTTCTCTGTCGCCCCCTTCTGACTGGTCCCAAGTGACGCGCGGCGAGCTGCTCCCCCCCGCCAGCTCGCGGTCCTGGGAGCCCAGGAGCCTGCACTCCACGACCAGCTCTCGTTATCCGCCTGGTATTGACGAGACACCCTCGATCCAGAACATCCTCCCGGGGGGTGCTAGGCAGGAAGGCGAACCCGGTGCCGGTGGGCGCAGTTTCCCTTCCTCGCAGCTGCCAGGTTGGCTGCGGGTCGTCCGCTCTTCATCCCCCATTCTCCCCTCACCCCCCCACTCCCGTCTGCCCCCCGCAGCCGAGCCCAGCCCAAAACCTATCTGCCAGGCCACCCCAGCTAGACATTCGGGGTACCGGTCACAAAAATTACCCCAGACTTAAGTACTTTTGCTTGCGAAGGCCTCTGGCATAGGGAATTTTCCCCTTGTCCCCTTAACACGCACGCGCGTGTGGACACACACACACACACACACACACACACACACGAGTTGCGGAAAGAAAAATACCACTATGATGAGATGTCTTTAAAGAAGAAAATTGCCTTTCCAAAAGTCTAATGTCTTTGGTGTCGCTGATAGAAAATCATAGGCTGGAGGTGGGGCTTGGAAGAGAAAAAATTGGCCACAGACTGGGAGGGGATGATATAACAAAGTTTCACTGTATTTTTAAATATAGAAGCTCTGTGTTTATTACAAAGAAGGGGCAGCTGTGTCAGCAGCATGTGAGCTAGCTGTAAATGAAACAAAAGCGTTATCTTAAATGCAAGCTGAAGTTCGAAAACGGGGTGAGCTATGATGTTTAGTCTATTGGGCCTCTGGAAAGAAATAAAGGAAAAAGTGGTTCTTGTGGACGGGTTTCGGGCCATTATAAGAGAAGTTTTGGTTGTTAGTGTGTGTATTCATTCCCTAACTGTTTTCATAGTTTTAGCTGCACAGTGAGTTTTGAAATAATTTCTTATTGTCATCTGTGCGGTTAAAAACTAATTACTTTCAAGCTATAAGTCAACCTCCACAACTAAAAATATTTTAAGTCACCTTCACTAATTCAGATAAACTATTAGATGTTTTTTAGAGTGACTGATACAGTCAGTCTTCGTGGTTCTTCATGTTAGGAGGTGGTGGATAGAATACTGAGTGGAATCTTGTTTTGAACCTGTGATCTGTTGTATGAGCATGTGTAGATCTTTCACCGTGGCTGTGCCTCATTCAGAACCCTAAATTCTTGATAATAGATATCATTCACACATTTAAGATAGAGTTACAAGAATTTTTAGCTATTTCTTGGACAAGTAAAGTGGAGGTTTCATTTGAATTAAATATGCATGTATTTATTAAGAAAGCACTCACCAAGGAATTCGTTTTGAATTTGGGAGGAAGCAAAGTCCTTAATTATCTCCAGAGAAGGCTTAACTCTTGCTTTTGTTACAACTTTGCATCCTATCATACCAAATGATTTTCAAATGTATGTGATTTTTAACTTAGCACCCAGTAAATGGAAATAGTTCTCTATATGCCAGAGGTTATCTCAGGGGAGGTAGTTTGGTGACAGTATCTGTCCATAACAGGCCAGCCTCATCTTGTATATTGTGTGCCAGGTGAGACTGAGTAAGGCAGCTTCTGAGTTGCAGATGTGTTGTGGGAACACAGAACTGAATTCACTTCTACTTGAGCAATAGAACTGAAGTAGACATGTGGAGGGGAAGAGTGTTTGCCTTGGACCTTGAAGAACTGGTTAGATTTCTCCTGGGGGGGGAATGTGAATTGTAAAAGTGAGGTGCTAGCAACAAGTAGAAGTCTGAATCCAGCAGGTGCCTGGAGGGAGAGCTGTGGGAGATAAAGCTAGGACAACAGAAGGGAATTTTAACTTGGTGAATTTTTGCTAGCTCCTTTTTTTGAGACTGGGTCTTGCTGTTTTTTTGCCTGTGGAACCGCAGACTCCAGTTGCCCAGGGTACCGTAGACTCAAGCAATCCCCAGCCTCAGCTTCCCAGGTAGCTGGGATTACAGGTGCAAGCCACCACACCCAGCTATATATTTTTGGAACTAGGTCTCTCTACATGCCCCCTGTGGGACTCGAACCGTGATCCTTGTTCCTGGCCGTGACTTCCTAGGCTGCTGTTTACAGGCATGCGCCACTATGCCCGGCCAAACAAACAGGTTCTTTTATCAAGACAGTAACTTTTTGTGTGACTAGAGTTTTTAAAACTCCAGTGTTTTTGAAAAAGCAAAAACATGGTATGTGAAATTTTCCAGGTTTAAAAGATTCTAACAGTCGTATCTTTTCCACGTGTCTCAAAGGCTTTGAGAGGAAATTCAAACAACATGGAAAATGTAGACTATATTGTGCCTATAGATCTAGCAATTGAATATAATATTTTAGTTGGTTTAAGTTATGAGATTGATCTACAGTCATATTCTTACTGGGTTATTATACTCAAAATGACCTTGCTATTCTAAATAGAGCTTTACAACTCTTAGGCACATATCTTTAATGTGTGATCAGTTAGTAAGGATTCATTTATGTGCTTGTTTCTTGTTACCAAAACACCGTCGTTGGTAGTCATGTTGTAGTCTCTCTTGAGCCACAAAATGAAGTGATACTGATTGAATGGTATGGATTTACCTTAATGGTCTCTTAAAAACTTATTACCACAGATGCAGCTGGAAAAAAAGCTAAAGATCAATAAATGTTTGCATAGATGAACACCTATTTTTGTTGTTGTTGTTGTTTTTGAGACTAGGTCTCGCTATTTTTGCCCGTGGAACCACAGACTCACGTTGCCTGGGGTACCACAGACTCAAGCACTTCCCAGCCTCTGCTTCCCAGGTAGCTGGGATTACAGGCATGTGCCACCACGCCCAGCTATTTTTTTGGAACTAGGTCTCATCATGTTGCCCCAGGCAGGACTTGAACTGTGATCCCCAGTCCCAGCCACACTCCATACGCTGACACAGGCACGTGCCACCATGCCAGGTTCTGAACACCTATATTTAAAGAAAATTGAAGGACCTCACTATGCCTCTGAGGTCTAACTTTGTCTGACCTTTGCTTACCTCCTACTTTCATCTTCTATCTCTTCATTAAATTTGAGCCACTCTGCCTTCCTATTTATTCTTGAACCTGCCAGACTTGTTTTTTTCACCATTTTATTACTTGCTGTTTCCTCTCCTGGGGTATTGCCCCTCCAACTCTCCACATCCCTGAGGTCAGTATTACCTTCTCAGTTTTGCTACACACTTCCAGACTATTTTCTCTAGTTGTATAGCCTCCTTTTCTCTGCTTCCTGAAATTAGCCTGTTTGTTTCTCTTATTCCATTAGAACATAAGTTCCTTGAGGATAAGAATGTTGTGTAGTGAAATCATTCCTGTTCTATAAAATTCAATGAATAGTGAAGAAATTGAAGTCCTCATATTGGTAGCAATGTAAAATGTTGCAATGACTTTGGAAAACAGTCTGGATGTTCCCTCAGAATGGAAAGCATAGTTACTGAATGGCCAGAAATTGCATTTCTGGGTGTATAGGAGAGAAATGACAACATAGACCACACAAAACTTGTATGACACATATTTATGGCAATATCATTCATAAATAAATAAGTAGAATCAACCCAAATGTCCACTGACTGATGAATAACTAAATAAATGACTAAATGAATGACTAAATAAAATGTGATGTATCCATGTAATCAGATACCATTTAGCAATAAAAAAGATGTGAAGCACTGATGCATATTACAGTTTGGATCCGTCTCAAAGTTGTGATGCTAAATGGAAAATGATATGTACAGGAGATAATATTATGTATGAATTCATGTGTGTGAAATGTCCAGAAATGGCATATCTACAGAGAAAGAGAATAGATTCATGGTTTACACTGCAACTCCAGTTACTAGATAATGGAACATAGCAAGTGCTCAGTAAATAACTGATGGTGGAGGTTGAAGTACACTGATCATTATGATACAAGGTATGGTGTGATAAGTGTTCAGAGAGGGCTAAGCTCAGAAATATCACCCCTAGATTTGTCCAAAGTGCATTTGGAAAGTCCTCGTGTGGAAGGCAGCATTCGAAATGGGCTTTGAAGGCTGGTTATGCTCTTGTTGGTGGAGATGGTGGTGGTAGGAGCCAAGGCTTTTTACGAGGAGGCAAGCAGGAACAGAGGCACATGAACAGATTGCTAGCACATTTTGGCTGAACTGAGGGTACAAGTAGGATAGGAATGGGAAATAAGAGTGCAAAAATAGATAAGGTCTGTAGCAGATAATGTCAGTGCTGGCAGGTCTCTTAAATCTTTGTGTCATTGCCCACCCTACCCCAACCCCCTCAACCCCTGAGGGCTACCAAAGGTCCATTCCTTAGCAAGTGTCTTATCCCTTACCTGCAGTACCTGAGGCCTTAATCCTTCTCCTCTCAGCCCAAGACAATCCCTCCAGTCAGGAATGTAACTTTAGAGCAAGGATTTTTGACTTGTTCCCCTCTGTATCACCAGCACTTGGAGCAGTGTTTGGAATATGGTGAGCATTCAGAAAATGTTTGGACAGTGTTTGGAAAATGTTTGTTGAATGAAGGACAGGCAGTTGCAAGATATGTTCAAAGTGGAATTTATTTCACTAATCCCCTTGACTCTTGCAGAATATTTTGGTAGGAGAATTTGAAATTTTCTGATTGTCAAGGTCTTACAATTTAGGGATAAGGACTTTTTAACTTCTCAAAAGGAAGGGATTTCTGGTAATATAAATGTTATAGTGAGATTAATTTGGTAATAATGTGCAGGATAAACTGGAGGATAGAGGATGTCTGTCTATTGTGCTCATCCCTTCTCATTCCTGCTCCCATTTTCCCTATTAAAGTCTTGATCTATAGTATATATACGATAATAATCTAAGAGTTTTCTTTGCCTCTTAGATTATTGCCTCTTGTACTCTTCGTAAGTAGGGTAGTGGCTGCATAATGAAAAAAGGTCTTATAAAAGAGAGACATTGATGGAAAATTTTAAGATGCCAGGGAGTAAGTACTCCTAAAAATTAGGGATGTTATCAACCATAGATTATTTTTTGAGAGGGCAAGCAAATTTTTGCTCCTAAGGATGGTCATTATTATTGCCTATCTCTGTGTGTGTGTGTGTGTGTGTGTGTGTTATTTTGAAAACTGGAGTTTTGTGTTGAAACCGAAAACAGACTGTGAGACTGCCACCCTGTGGACAATAAAACTTGGAACTCAAATAGAATAGTAAAATTTCATTCATTTGAAATATACTCATCTAGAACTGATTATGGTTGGTCCATTTTGATGTATGCTGTTATTGTACTTATTAAATATAGAGTTGAGTTTAATTTATTTTTGGAACTTTTTCTGAGATGTCTAAACAAATGGAATCTAAAATACAATCAATAGCTTTAAAAAGTTTTTGAATTTCAAAGAAGAATGAAATTCAAGAATGCGTTTTAGATGATATACCTTTGCTGTAGAAATTCATAAGAAAGATGTGTTTTTTAAAACATTGTGGCATGTGGGCCTATTGTGAAATGGTCTTCCCCCTTCAGAGTTTTAAAAATACGTTTAATTTTGTCCTTGAGAATTATAGGTCTTGAAAAGTATTCCCACTGTCTTTTTTTTTTTTTTTTTTTTTTTTGGAAACACTGAATGAAAGTTGCCTTCTCTTTCCATTTTTTGTCTAATTGCCTTTTATTGTTAAAAATTCTCCATGCTTTAGTGCATTGTCTTAATTGTGTTTGCATAAATGAGTTGGATTATATTATTTATCTATTTAGGACAGCAGTCTGTTGCAAAAGCTAGCTTGACTCAAAATGAAATAGTGATTGTGAAAGATTTACTTGCTCTCTGCAGTTCAGGGTTTAGTCTTAAACTCTACAAAACAAAACTTTCCTAGAACATAAGCTGTCTATGCTATAAATGACCTGTATTCCCTGAGGTGTCAGGAAGGGTGAAGTAGTCATCTCGTGCTTCAATTTTGTGTTGCCAATAACATAAAAGTGGACTGAAGCAGCCTTCTGAGGTCAGCAGTTGCACTTTTATTTCTAAATGTGAGATCAAGGCTGAGGGAGAGAGTGGATAAAGTATTAATTGAGCCCTGAGTCTCTTGAGTTACCTGATACCTTAGGAAGCTTACATTTTGACAATGGAGTACTTTCCAAATATAATTTAATGTTTTTAAAAATTTAAAATCTTTATCTGAGTTAATTTTTCTGAATAGTACATTTGTTTAAATTTTAATTTTTCTACCCTTTCCAAAGTCAATGTATGGGGCTGTCTTGACTTTTCTGAATTGTTTTCTGCTATATCCATCTGTTTTATTATGTTCTGTAGTTGTAATTTTAAGTGAAGTACACTGTGAATAAGGAAAATGTAAAGATTTATCTAGATTCATGAGGTGCATTGCCATTAGTATTTAATTGACATAAAATTAAAAGTATTTAAATATGGTTTGAGAAAAGTAACTTTCAAAAAAGTTTATACTGTTTACTTTTTCCTATGTTTTAGAACAAAGAGTCAATAAGGTTAGAGTATATATTCATGTTTCCCAACTGTATTTTTTTCTATAAATGAGTGTAAATGACATTGAACTTATATAAAAAAAATGTTTATTTCGTATTTGGCTTACAGTTAAGAAACTTTGTTATCACACAGCATCTGCCTTTTTATGTTTTAGCATCAGTGGTAGTCAGTGTTCCCTTTTACTTTTCACACTAGGGTTCATTTTCACAAATGTTAACACAAAACATTTTGTTCTTTGAAAAGTTATTCTAGTATAGATGACTTGAATTTTGATAAAACAATAACAACTGTTCCATAAATTTTTTTTGTGTTTGTGTGCGTGCACAAATTTTAATAGGTCTTTGTTTTTTTTAATACAAACTGCCCAATAGATAATTTTGACATAATACTTAACATAAAACTCTTTTGTTTCATGTTAGATATCTAAGAAGGTATTCAGATAGTGACTTATAGATCCAGAAAATCTTCTAGATAGTTTTAAATCTTTACCGTTAGTCTTTTAAGTAAAATTTTCTCTTGGAAAATCGCAAGACCAGGACACATTTCTGGTTTAGTATGTGTTGATATATTGAATTATAATGTGTAAAACTTTTTATGTTTCCATATTTAATTAAAATTTAGTTCCAGCTTTCAGGATTGTAGTGGGATTTGTTTTTAACCTAGTTTTCCCAAATATCCCTGTTATCACCTATGTACACTTTTATACCAAGAAACACAAATGACTATTAACTGGGAAGTATGGTTCCCTGCCTTTCAGTCACCCACCGAGTAGGGCACACACTGACCCGGCTTCAAGGAGCTGAAGTAGAGAGGAAGAATATGATGGAAGGGACTGAGCACAGGTGGTCTCAGCATGCATGTGGGGACAGAGAGGGGGAAAGTATGCTGTTGAAGGCAGAACATAGGCTTAAGTGGAACTGAAAATGCCAAGCAAGCAGTGGCATTAGGGAACCTAAAATATGAATGGGAGTTCCTTTTATTTGTTCTGTATTGGTTTTCAAATGAGCCATAATTTTAGTGTCTCTAAAAATCCTGCTTTGAGAGATTGTTTCTTCTTTGCTGTGCCATCTAGAATGTCTTGTCAGTTTATGGAGCATATTTTAAGTGGGCTTTTGAAACATGTTCATAATGAAAACACAAAGTTTATATAAAGGCAAATTCATCACACACATTCATTAGCATTCCTACTAGAAAAACAGAGGAAAATAAGAGTTGGCAAGAATGTGAAGAGATTGGAGCCATAGGGTAGTATTTAAGGCACTTGTAAAATGGTGCAGCATTAAAGGATGACAGTTCCTTGGGAAATTAGAAATAGCATTAGCATATAATCCAGCAATTTCACTTCTGAGGCTTATATAAAAAGATATAAAGGTAAATTCTCAAAGATTTCTACCCCCAGATTCATAGCCATTATTCATAAAGACACAAGGTGGAAGAGTAACCCAAGTGCCAGTGGTTAAGTGGATAAAGGAAAATATGGTCTATACTTTTAATGGAATGTTTTCAGCTTTAAAAAGGAAGGAAATTCGGACACATGCTACAGCATGGATGGACCTGGAGGATATTAATGTTAATAAAATAATTCAACCACAAAATGACAGTGAGTGATTTTACTTATATGTAGTACATAGAATGGTCAAAATCATAGAGATACAGTAAAATGTGGTTGCCAGGATAGGGATAGAAGATGGGGAATTGCTGTTTAATGGGATATAGAGCTCCAGTTTTGCAAGATGAATGAGTTCTAGTAATGGGTTGTAGATATTATGAATATTATTACTGCCAATACCATCAAACTGTATATTTAAAAATCATTAAGATGATAAAATTTGTTAAGTATATTTTACCACACCTATAAAAATAGCAAATTTGAATTTATATTTATAAACTGTACAAATATAAAAAGTACCTACTAACAAAACAGAGAATAATAAAAATTGGTGAGAATGTGAAGAGATTGGAGCCCTAGTGTAGTATTTTAAGAGATTAAAGTTACCAATTTGGTCAGTATCCAGCTGTTCCAAGCTGGGGATAGAATAGAAAAAAAATGAGATCCTTGGGAATCATGCTAGTGCAGGGAGTCAGACATTGATTAAATAAGAAAAAAGACCAGGGAGACACCTAACAGACTAGATGGAAAGGGGCCATATTGAAAAACCACCCTCAGAAAATGACACTTCAATAGAGACCTAAAGGATTAAGTAAATCTTACTCATTAAAAGGAATGGAAATTGAGGGGCAGCTGAGGGATTAGTATTTTGCAAAAACTCTGAAGCTGGACAGGAAAGGTGCACTTTGGCAAACACATGAAGGTGTTGTAATATAGTAAGATGTGGTAGGACTCAAAGATAACAAGTATCAGATCATATGTGGCATTATAACGTACTAAATTTTATCTTAAACAAAGTAGGCAGGCTCCTCCCCCCCTAGCTCCTCCCCCACTCTCCTCTCCCCTCTCCTCTCCTATTAAGGAGTATAAGGATGGAATGGAGGGGAAATAAGATGAAAAATTATGTACCTTTTAATGCAATATGGCCTTTAAATATTAATTACCTACTTAATCTGATGCTGGAATGGGAGAAGGAAAGTGGTTATTTTTGTTTATTCAGATGATACATTGATTACCAGTGTGGCTTGTTAGTGATAAACTGTACCTGAAGCCTGAATTTAAGGGAATTGTTCAGTGTAATTGAGCATAGGTGCTTTTTACCTTTACACTGACTCGGTGATTGAAATCCTTGAAATGTATGAGTTTGTTCTATGAGAGTCTGAAGTGAAAAGATGGCATTCATTTCAACCATTTGGAGGTTCAGTGGTGAGGAAGTAGAGGAGATTGAGAAAAAGTAGTTCAGGATTGGGGGGGGGAACCAAGAGAGAGCTTTTATTAGGTCAAGCAAAGCTCAAGGTCTGAAAGTATTAATTGGATTTAGCTCTGTTAGGTCATTGACTTCAGTTAGAACAGATTACTGGGAATAGATTTTAGAGGGAGTCAAAGAATGAATGGGAAATGAAGAAATGGAGTAAAGACAAATCTTTGAGTGAATTTGACTTTAAATTAATTGAAAAGAGCCGGGCACAGTGGCTCCGGCTTGTAAGCTTCAGCCTATGAAGCGGCCGGGGCCAGGGATCGCGGTTCGAGTCCCGCCTGGGGCCCCTAGCGAGACCTAGTCCCAAAAAAATAGCTGGGCGTGGTGGTGTGCGCCTGTCATCCCAGCTACCTGGGAAACTGAGGCTGGGGATTGCTTGAGTCTGTGGTACCCCGGGCAACGAGAGCCTGCGGTTCCACAGGCAAAAATAGCAAGACCTAGTCTCAAAAATAAATTTTTTTAATTAATTAATTAGTTAATTGAAAAGAATGGTATATATCCTTTGGGATATATGTGACAGGGTGTGAAATCAAGGAATTTTTTTTTTTTAAGGAAAAGCTTGAATTTAGAATTTAGATTTTTTTTTCCTAAGGAAAAATGTCAAAGCTGGGCCTGGTGGTACACACCTGTGGTCCAACCGCTTGGAGGTAAGAGGCCTGGGATCACTTGAGTATGTGGGTTCGAGACTACCCTGGGCAACATAGCTAGACCTAGTCTTGAAAAAGCGTGTTGGCAGGCATCTGTAATCCCAGCTACCTGGGAGGCTGAGGATGGGAATCGTGTGAGTCCATGGGACTACTCCAGGCACATAGTTAGACCTAGTCTCAAAAAAAAAAAAAAAAAAAAGTCATTAGGTCTATGCAATATTTGAAAAATATACCATACAATTTAGGAGATCAACATACAATTTGTTGACGATCTTCCAAGTAGGATCTTTTTATTACAAATATGACATTCCTGCTGATTTAACCTAGATAAGGGATTCTGGGACTGTGTACAGGTGCAGTCAGTCCTGTTGAGATCGAAGGTCTGTCTGCTGTGCTGGGCTGTGCTGGGCTGTGCTGGGCTCTGCTGGGCTCTGCTGGGCTCTGCTGGGCTGTGCTGTGCTGTGCTGTGTTAACTACTGGTCTTCTTGGACTAAAAAATGGAGACTACTGGGTCCAATTAAGACCCACTAAATCTGATTCCTTAGAGACAAGACTTAGAACTGCTTGGTGCAAGTACGTACACTCATGGGCTACTTTCTGACATCAGGTGATTCTCATGCATCTGCTCAGAACCAGCTTTGAAGAAATGTCGCATGAAAGTCACAATTACTTTGAAGTCTTCTGTTGCTTTGAATGACACTATCATGGGAATAGAGTGAAACAAGCATGTCAAGCACTTAGCAAAGAAGTATTTCAAAATTATCTCTGTATGAGTAGGTGGTAAACATTTTTTCTTCTTAGGATGAAATTAGCTTGATCCTTTTTTTCCTGATTGTAAAAGTGAGAGATACATGTTCAGTATAAGTACTGGAAAAAGTAGTAGCTTTTTATACTTGTTTCTCTCTCTCTGCATTCTGAGAGCCATAATGTTCTTTCCTACTCATTGCCTTGTTTTTGTACTGCATTTCTAGGTCTCCTTTTTGGCCATTTTTGCTAATTCTATTTGATCTCCCCTTCCTATAAATGCTGAAGTCCCAAGAGTCTCTCAGTTACCTTTTCTGTCTGTAACCTTATAACATGTATATTTTACATATTAAAATAGTAATATGAATTACATTTGTAATATATAAATTACAAATATAAGTGACCACCAAGTTTATAGGTTTAGCTCAGATGTCAAGACTGTGTATTTAACTCCAGTGCAATATGCCTAATTTGATATCTGTACCTGGAGGAGTGACAAAAGTGCTCAAAACTAAACTGATAGTCCCCTACCTACTCTAAACCATTGCCGTCTGTAGTCTTTTCTATTTCAGTTGTCAACTACACTCTTACAGTTGCCAAAAATGGAATTTTAAAGACTTTCTCCCACAACCTACTTTGTATTCACTGGAAACTCTCATTCACCATTTCTTAGGGACATACCCTTAATTTATCTTCCTCTTCTGCTCCCTCCTTAGACTCTGCCTTTTTATCCTTTCTGGGTGATTGAATTAGCTTCTCTTTTCTTCCATCCTTGCTCCTTTGCAATCTGTATTAAAGTCACAATCTTGTGACTGTATTCAAAACTTCTTTAAAGTCTGTGAACAATGGGGTTCTCTGACTGTATCTAACCACCTCCCTCCTATTACTCTCCTGCTTGTTTTTCCTACTCAAACCACACTAGCCTTATTTTCCTTGAATACTCAGGCAAACTCCCTGTTAGAATCTCTGCACAGGCTTTATTCTACCTAAAATATTTCTCCTTGGATGTGTGTAAAGGCTCTCTAGAGATCTTCACTCAAAAGTGAGCAAGCAAGTCAGGCATGGTGGCGCACACCTGTAATCCCAGCGCTGGGAGGCTGAGGCTGGGGATCACTTGATCCGTAGGCTTGCGACTACCCTGAGCAACATATTGAGACCTAGTCTCTTAAAAAAAAAAAAAGTGAGCAAGCAAAAGTGAGTCTTCCCTAGCTGGTCTGTCTAAGGTATCATTTTCTTCTCTTTGCTATTTCTTCTTCTCTGCCCTTATCAGGAACATATTTTTTAGATTTATATCTTTTATTTATAATTAGTGCACTGCATGTTTAGCTTTTTTGTTTGTTTGTTTTTAAAGAGGGAATGAGGAGCAGAAAAAGAAATGGCACTCCTTGCCATCTAGGTAACCAAGAGCACCGTAGGGAATGGGGCATGTGGAAGATCAGTTTCTTCACCACCTGGCTGAGTGAGCCTTGCTTGGCAGGCTAGGAGAAGACCCCAAGACCTAAAGTGAGGAGGTCCAAGCATCAGTGAGGAAGAAACACCATATGTATCCCGTTTATAAAATGAAGTTGGATAGGGTCACTATTTTAGGCTTTCTTGCAGTAGCAAGAAGAATTAAGAATATTTAGTATCAAGGTTCCTTAAGGATTTTTGTAAGAATTCAGCTGCTTAACTAAAAAAAATTGTAAAACTAGTGGAATGACTAGAGAATCTTTAGGATCCCTTTCAGTATCATGGTAAATAAGTTGTAATAATACTTCATGGGGCTGTTGAGGGAAGCTTTCATGCAGAGTAGGTATTTGATGACACTTTGAAGGACGCTTCAGAAGGCAGAGTAGGCGATAGGTAGGATGTTAATTAAGAATAAGGTGCATACTTTCCAAGCCCAAGGAAGACAGAAAAGAATGAGACAAAACAAAAATTTCAGTAAGATGGGGGAGAAAGGGCAGACAAGGGAGAGTGAAATAGAGGAGAAAGGGGGAGAAGGAAAGAAGGAAGAAGGAGGGATGATAGAGCGGTGTAGAGGTTGAAGAGATAGGGGTGCAATTGGGTAAATTGAGTCAGATTGTTTGATGCATCTTTTCATACTTCCTCTTGGATATCAAGGTTTGTTTTTCAGCTGTCACTCACAAAGTTACTCTTTTTTTTGAGACTAGGTCTTGCTATTTTTGCCCATAGAACTGCAGGCTCACATTGCCCAGGGTCCCATGAACTCAAGCAGTCCCACCAGCCACAGCTTCCCAGGTAGCAGTGATTATAGGCGCATGCCACCACTCCCAGCTATTTTTTTTTTTTTTTTTTTTGGGACCAGGTCTGGCTGTGTTGCCCTGAGCGGGACTCGAACCACGATTCCTAGCCCCAGCTGCTTCATAGGCTGAAGCTTACAGGCATGAGCCACCATACCCGGATGATTTTTCCAATGCAGTGGAAAGTAATTTGAAAGTAGGCATTTGGTAGCAGGGAGTCAGGGTTTTGTAATTTTACAACAACATACCAGAAGAGTGGCAATGGGGCAGCTTAGGTTTCTGTTTGAACTCAGTGAAAAACAAACAAAAAAAAACTGAGTCTTTCTTCTACACATTTAGGGACTATTAAATAGTAAAATAATGAGTATCCTTTTGAGTGGCTGCTGTGTGAAGAGCACTCACTACATTAGAGAATCCTCCTACATAGCAGCAGAAAAGTGAATCTGATAGTCTTGATTTGTGCCTACACTGCTGAGTCTAGGAGTTCCAGTTTCTAGGAGTAGGCATCTGTGTCTTCAAAAAAACACAACTCCTCTAGGAAATTTAAATGTGAATCCCTGGTTACCGTTCACAAAAATAAAAGATATATTGTTTTTGATAGTGAATATAAAATGTAATAATAAAATATCTATATTAAGCAGTTTGAGATTGCAGTCAGCATATTACCTGGGAGTATCTTAATTCTATGTATGAAATTGTATAATCATTCTTTTTTATTTAATGAAAGACTAGCACTCAAAGGAACACCTACAGTAGAAGGTTGTAGTACTAAGTTAATTACTTGAATTTAGCTATGTCAAATCATAGGCCAAATCATGCCTTTTAAAACTGTTTCAGTGTGGTAAAATCCTGATACGCTGGAAATTTTTTAAATGATCTCTTTCAGAAGTTACTCATTGGTGTCCCTGAATTTCTGCTACATGTTGAGCTCTGTCTCAGTATGACGGGAACATAGAGGTGAGCAAGCCCAGCCAATATTGGACCTGTTTTGTCTTTGGTATTCCCTTACCAGTAGGAGGATGCTCCTACTGGATGGGTCCTTGAAATTTGTGCAGAAGGGCAAAGGAAAACTCTGTAAAACAAAGCTGGTAGCAGGCAGTAGAGATTTAACAAAACCACATTTAATTTAAGCTCACATTCGGAAGTGCTACATAATGTTTAAAACCTGGGATTACACATTAGAAGTGTTAACATTAGAAAATGTATTATTACACTGAAAGATTTACAGCACTGAACCTCAGTCTTTCAAGTTTTATTTCTATCTACCTAAATGGTGAAAAACTTTGATTTTAGTCTTCTGATGGTTTGATATTTCCTTCTTCCATCTCTGATGGTGATAACAAGTTAGCTCTTGGTCTACAAGATACATTTAAAGCAAACCTTTTCTTAATCCTAAGTTTCATAGACATGAAAACTAGAAAAAAAATTTTTGTATACTCATGTGCTAGAATTTTTCAAGCTTGAATCCAAGGAAAAAGAGGTAAAAGGGAAGAAGTAGAGCCTAGCTTAGACAGTAAATATTCTTAACAAATTTATTTTATTTTATTTTATTTTATTTTATTTTTGAGACTAGGTCTCGCTCTTTTTGCCCGTGGAACCATAGGCTCTCGTTGCTCGGGGTACCACAGACTCAAGCAATCCTCAGCCTCAGCTTCCCAGGCAACTGGGATTATAGGCGCACACCACCACACCCAGCTATATTTTTGGAATTAGGTCTTGCTACAGCCCCAGGCGGGACTTGAACCGTGATCCCTAACTAGCCCCTGCCGCTTCATAGGCTGAAGCTTACAGGCACAAGCCACTGTGCCCAGCCCCACAAATTTATTTTAAAGAAAAACAATGTTTAAATTTTATTTCGCATTTAATAAGTTCTCCAATTGACCTAATCTTTCTCAGCTAATAGTTCAAATATAAATTGAAATTCCCCCCAATCAGCTATAGTAGCTTTATATTAAGGTACAAATTGACTTGATATGTATGCTTTAGAAATCAACATATCCTCAGTACATTATATTTCCCTTGCAATTCTAGGATACCACACTTGATGTACATATAAATTTAGAGATTTAGTTAAAGGTTTGTCAGGCTGGCATATTTGGTACTTTCTGTTTCTATGAAGCCTAATACCAATGAATGTTTATGCAGTATTTACTACTAAATGCTCAGTTCTTTGTTAACCATTTTTATGCATGTGAACTGGATTTCTTTTTAAATCAGGTTTATCCATTTTCCAGAGTGGCATACAGATGTAATCATACAGTATATACATTGAGTTTGGCTTATTTTACCCTTTTGCTTTAAGATTCATCCATCTTATTGTATATATCAAAAGTTCATACATTTTATTGCTGTGTAGCATTCCATGGCATGGACATCCCTCAGTGTTGATGAACATTTGGGTTTCTGATACTTGGTAATTATGAACGAAACATATTATAGTGTAGAGTTCTTTTATAGAACTTCATGTGTCTGGAATAAATATCTACAAGTGGGACTGCTCGATTGCATGATGTGTATGTTTAACTTTTTAAGATACTGTTAACTATTCTTCAGATAGGCTGACCCATTTAACGTTTCTACAATGTTGAGTGTTGTAGTTGTTCCATAGCTCATCAACACTTGATAATGTCAAAAGATTTTTGAAGTTATTCTAATGGTATAGAGTGGTATTCTGACTACATTATATTTCCTTGTTGAGTAAAGAGATTAAGATTTTTTTTTTTTGAGACTAGGTCTCGCTATTTTTGCCCATAGAACCCCCTGCTCTCATTGCCTGGAGTACCACAGACTCAAGCAATCCCCAGCTCAGGTTCCCAGGTAGCTGGGATTACAGGCACGCACCACCACACCCAGCTGTTTTTTTGGAACTAGGGCTCCCTGCGGGCCCCAGGCGGAACTTGAACTGCGATCTCTAGCCCCGGCTGCTTCATAGGCTGAAGCTTACAGGCACAAGCCATCATGCCCGACATGAGAGGTTAAGACCTTATGGTGCTTTTTTGCCTTCTGATCTCTGAAGTATATGTTAAAATCATTTAACCATTTAAAAAAATGTGGTTTTCTTAATTTTGTTATGAAAGTTCTTTATATGTTCTGAATATTAGTGCATGGATGACTTTACTTGTCATAATCCTCTTGTTGCATATTGTTAGACTAAAATACAAATAAAGACATTAGAGCACATAAATAATCACCCAGGATTATATAGCTAGGTAGTAGTAGAACTGGGATAGGGACATAAGTAGAATGACTTTCCAACCTGTGTTGTAATTCCTTTTTCCAATTATTTTTTCCCTGTGGAGATTGATTTTTTTTTTTTTTTTGGCCTCTAAATAAAACTAGGATCCAATTCATATAAGTGGCTGAAGATTGAGCAAAGTAGCAATCTATTATAATAGCAACTCTGGAATCAACTCCTTTAGGAACACTTGAGATACTTGTTTTTGTTGAAGAAGGGTAATTCTTTTCACAACCAGCATATGACCAAAAAGGTCCTTTTAAATTTCATTCCAAATATCTAACATTATCAAGTTATGAGATTTATGTAAATAGACATTCTTTGTAGTAGAGACTTATCTTTTTATGTATCTATACTTCTGAAAGAATTTCATACTACTATTCACTTTGTCTTTTGAAAACCTTCATCATAATAACACTCACTTGGAAGCACTTACTGTATGGTGATGACCTTGAGGAGTGTATAGAACTTATTCATCTTATAAGATAACTTGAGATTCCAGTACTTTTAAAGTTAATTTATTTATAGTTTTATAATCTGTAAACTTCCCTTTTATCAAATGTGTCACTTGCTTTTTCTGATATTATCTTTCACTGTTTCCTCTTTCACTCCTTACAATTTCTATTTCAAATTAGCTAAAAGAACCAACTTATTTAAATAAGTTTCATCTCTGAGAGATGACTTAAGAGTTTTTCAGTAAACATCTCTGGTTACTGTCTACTTAAAGGACATTTTTTCTTGACTTTAGGTTCCAAATAGTCATTCTCAATAAATGAACTAAAAATAAGCTGAATTTGACAATACAAAAAGTGATTTTTAAAATTTTTAGCACAATTTTAATTAATTTTATGAAGTCATGGTATTTATTTTAAAGGATAAACTGTATTCAGAGGACTGGAATAAATTGGTACTTAAGGTGCATGAGGTAGGTTCATAGCTGTTAAAGTTTTGAACCATTTGTTAAGTTCCTAAGTTAGTAACAGCTTTCTATTCTTGTGTACCACCAGAAAGACAGAATAATCACTTCCAAGTAATTAAGAAAGAAAACTTTGCTAAATCTTTCTACTTTTTGTAAAATATAAAGATGGTTAGCTAGTGCGTTGTACTTCATCATTTAAAGCCCTTCTGAAAGTGCTACATGCTTGCAGGCCATTCAAATCAATATAAATTCTTAGAATAAATTAGTAAATATTTACCAGCAGAGGAGCCAGGACAAGTAGTGGCAGTGATATTTCAGTTGCTTGGATATCATGTCCAATGTAAGGTGACTTGGAAAATTTAATCTTAATTAACCACATCTTTTGTTTGGCACTTTAATTCCCTTACTAGAGTATTTAATGTGCGGTAAACTTTTATTTGCAGAAAAAAATTTTGAACGGTAAAGAAAACTGGTTGTCCCTTGAAAGTTAGATTATAAACCATGATCACTGATAATTTTGTTTTAAATGGGGTTTGATCAAGTCCTTAGTTCTACTTAAAGTCATTTTACTGTATTGCACTTTTGTTCCTTTCTGAATATTCACACTTATTTCTCCACTGAACTTTGAATTTTCTAGTGGATTTTATCTATTTAGTGAACTTATAAATCTGCATCTGGTATTACAGTTTGCTAGCTTTGCCAGATTACATGGCAATATACCCCTTTCATATGAGGGTTAATGAGTAGCCAGCTTAGGCTCACCAGTTCATTGTTACACTAAAAGCTGGAAAGTTCACTGTCTGCCTTCCACTCCCTCGCATACCTTTTTCTTTCATAGTTTAATTTACTTGATATATTAAAATAACTTTTAAAATTGAGATTTTTATTTTTTAGAACAACAGTTTTTTATTTTTCTTCCTTGAAGATTCTGATTCTGTTTTATTGCTAATTTAAAATTATGATAATTAACCTGAGCTGAGTAATGGTTTAATACAAGTAGATCTTGCTCCTTGGCTCAACCTCCCTCCTTATTCTGTACTCTCCCCCTCCACCGTTTTTTTACCTGTGCATTTGCATGTTTGACCTAGCAGAGTAATTGGGTCCACAGCAACATGGGCGTGCCTCCCTTAGAAACACTTAGTTTCATGTATGACTCATAAGCTGAAGCACAGACACCACTTCCCCAATCTACAGGAGCCATTTTAACAGCCTAAAACTTGCCGGGTTGCTTTTAATTTTCAAGCCCAAAGGACAGTATCTAAAGCGAAAGACTATTTGAAGGTAACTTGTTATGATTTTGTGTGTTTGCTTCTGTTTTGTGAGCTGATAATCGGAGGGTGTTTCTTACCTGTCGAAGAACATGGCTGAAAGTGTTCTTTAACTCTGAAAAAATGTGTGTAGTCAGTCACATGCCTGATTGCTCTTAACTAATGGGGGAAACAAAAGCATTCAAATTCTGGGAAGCTTTAGATCTTCTTGGTAAAGCATTTTTTATACTTTATGTGATTCCTCTCCCCCCACCCCCCTTTGTATGACTGGAGAGTTAAAGGAGATTTTTCTTTATACCACAAAGCAAACAAGATCAAATTTTAATTTTAAAAAATCCACTTGTGTTTTTGGGGGGTAACCAAGAAGTTACAGAAATTTAAATTGTACTATTCAAGTATGATATGAGTGTTAAGAAAAAAAATCCCGAGGCAATGACTTTGTTTAGGCAGTTTAGTTAAGAAAAAGTTTTGGCACAACTCAGTCATAGGTGTTACTCATTGAATGCTCTATCCTTTTCATTTTTCTTTAAGTTAATGCGATTATAAAACTTAACATTTAATTCACACTTAATTGTGAAAACTAAAAGTTTAAGGAAAATGAACAGTCATTTTAGATAGCAAGTGAAAGTGACTATTAAATAAAGAGGAAGAAAGACTGGAATGATTCATTTACTCTTAGGAAAAAAAAGTTTTATAATTGACACAGGAAACTTGTTCTAAGTAACAACCATGGGAGCATAATTATCTTCTAAAGAAACATGTAGTATTTCATTTTTATGTAAAAAAGAAAAGTAAAGAATATTGCCCTTCCGTACTACTATACTTAAAATTTGCTTGTTTTGAATTAAAAAAAAAAAAGTAATCCTTTTGTGAAAAAAGATTGCCCTTTCTTTTCTTGAAATATTTGTCATCATTGAAATTGTAAGATTTTGGCATATGTTCATTCTGGTGTAACTTGAAGTTCAAGGTACTCTGAGAAGCAGGATGCAGCAGTATTTTACTCAGGAAATTTATCGCTGAAACTAAAACTTGAAAATAAAATTTGAATATGCAATGATTACAAATAAAGTTTTTGGAAATAACCTTGCCAAGTCATTTATTATTGACTATAATGATATTTGGTTTTTTTTGGAATTCACTCTTAGTAACTTCCTAAGTGCTTGAAGACCTGTCAGATGAAAGGAAAGATAGAAAGGCAGTCAGTTATTATTTCTTACTCTTTGAGAGGATTGTTGACATTAGCAGTCTCAATTTTGCGGTCATACAAGAAAGGCACAGCAGACATTTTACCCATCCAGTTCTGAGCCATTTGCTATCTTTGTTTGCATTTTGTTGGCTTAATCAGTCTTTGAGTAAGCTGAGGCTGTATTTATGTTTAGTCCGGTCTGTATGAAAAACTGATGAAACTCTTTGTCCTTTCTTGTGAGTTTTTTAAAGGTCAGTGGCCCAGAAGAGGAAAATCAATGACTCTCAGATGATTAAATAAGATTTTGTTTAAAGAAGATTAAAAAAAAATAGATTCATAAAATTAAGACACTGGTGCAGTTTAAGTAAAATAGATAACTGGTCATATGTTCCATATTATTATCTTGTAAGGGAGAGATGTCAAGGAGAAGGGAGGGGAAAAAAACATGAAAGACAGGAAAGGCCAGTAAGATTTATTCAGTAGTCTCCTTCTCTTTTCTTTTCATAAAGGTGAATACAAGTTTAAGTTAAATCATCAGAATTAAACATTGAATTACCAATTTAAGGAATATAGTGGTGATATTGAAGATCTTCCAATTCCCTCATTTTTGTAGAAGAAAAACAGCAACCCAAAGAAATTCTGGAATTAGCCAAGGTCATCCAGTGCTTCATGGCAGGACTTCCAGCCTGGAGATGCTCACGCTAGTCTACTTTAACAAGTGAAGCTTTGTTTGAAATGGCCTGTATTTCCTTAAGAGTAAATGAAACTTTAATTAAATAGGTGGTGATAAAATACTGCTAAATTCATTAGCCAATGATTTTGGAGATGTTTCCTAGCTAGTGTCCTTTTTAATCATATGATATGAAAAGACTTTTTTCACTACTAGCATTTTTTCATAATTGACGTATTGTTTTTGACATTGATGAAGATGACCCTTGAAGAGCTGGAATTTACTTTGAACTTGTGGATATAAAGAGACTTATTTCTGCTTTAATTTTGCCTCATTTTTAGGAGGGCAAGTACTATTAAATGTGATGTCTTTTATTAAAGTATGTGTGTATAAGAAATTGCGAATGAATTTATAAAGTCTAGAGACTTTAACTTGAACATCATGCTCATCTTGAATTTCTTTCCTATGATTAATAATCTTCTTTTTCTTTGAGGGTTTACTATACTTTTAGAATCTTCTGGGGAATGCAAATCTTTGTTAACTTTTTGATGTGATTCAGTTGACTTGGTGCCTTTCCTTAGGTCAGAAATTTAGATTTTTAAAAAATTACTTTGCATATAAATTGAATCTGAAACATTTCTGAGTCTTCTATTCTGTCTCAGTATTCGAGCCTCTACAGTATAGTTATTCTTTCCCAAGCCACACACTGTGCCCCACAAACTTGAGAGTCATACTCAGGTAACAGGTCTTGGTAACATTGGTGAAATAAAGAGTGGAAGTAAATCACAGAATAGTTAAATTTAGGTTCATACTGTTTGTCTAGAGTTGAAAGTTGACAGACTTAAAATAGGAATGTTAATGGATCTTTAGGAATTATGAATTTTGAAGGATGAAGAGCATCTCCCTAGGTTAAGAAATATTTTCACCAACATGGGTAAGATGAAAAGCTATTTGAAATCAGAAATGCTTTATACTGTTTCTCTGGTTTTTAACCATTGACCAAGGTCCACATTTAATATGAGTAGGCCTTTCTTACTTGATGCCATAAATCCTTGGCTACTCAGTGGAACAAGCCCTGCTAAAGTTGGGAGTGGCAAACCTTTAAAAGGCCTCAGCTTAACCTCTGGTGTCTGCCCATTGTGACCATTCAAAGAAAAAAAGAACACCTACTTGGTAGTATATCTTTAAAGTAGTCATTTCAACCTGTGGTGTAATAGAGTATCACCTGACTTCAACTCCAGTTCTGATTCACTAGGCTTGGGGTTTTGGCTTATCTGTCTGCATTTGTAATAAGTGCTCTAGAAGATTTCAATGCAGGCACTTAGAGACCACACTTTCAGAAAAAGAGATTACAGTCTTAAAAGGTGTAAAGAACTACTAATCAGCTATGCAACATACGAATTTTCAAGCAGAGTGATATTTTGATGCACACAACCTCTAGTAAGAAAAGTGACTGCAGTTATTACAAATGTTAGAATTTATTTAGCCTTCTCCCTACTCATTTCTCTATTCCAGATTTTGCTGTGCTGTCTTTCAGCTTTATGGGGCTCTTTTCCCCCTTTTCTCTAAGTCTGCTTTTCTCCTTCCCCTCCCTAACTCTACCATATTGACCACAATATATAATTGTTTTTGTTTTAAAATATAATTAGCCAACCCTGCTTTTTATCTCTTAGTGACCATCTCTCTCCTAGTGTTAATTTTTTTTTTTTACTTCCATTTGTTGCTTGACTGTGTTTTCCTTCGTTTTCTTAGCCTTGGTGTTCTAGGAAAAGTATCCCCTACCTGATTTAGGGTAGCATCTACAATCTGGAAACCCTTATCTCCTGGGAAACATACTATTATTACTTCTAATTGCTTGAGTCTGGGAAGGAGCTTGTTTTTCTTTCTTTCACCATGTGATGCTCAGATGTGATTTTTGAAGTTTCTATAGACATCTGCTTCACTGATTGTGTTATTTGTAGACTTAGCTATGCTTCATTCCTTCCATCGGGGGCGCAGGTGTTCACAGACTTGTAGGAATGGAAAGAGTCCCACAGTTGAATTGTCTGAAAATAATCATTCCTTCCATTAGTTGTGCAGAATTGCTTCTTTGCTTGAGAGCTGCTTCATATATATGGAAATAAAATTAGTGATGTCACCAAGTCAATGGAAATGATTAGGGTAGTTTTCAACTATTTGAACACTCTCAGTAAGGAGAACCCAGTAAAAAAGTATTTTTTGCGGGGAGGGGACATCTCTGTCTGTATGTCTTGTCATCTCTGTCTTTGGTCTGGGCGTTGCAGTAAAAGTGGCTGTTGATACCATGCTACAAATGTCAAGGTGCCCCACCCTTCACAAAAAATATAACGCATGCTTTTTGCTCTGTTGATTGAGAGGAAGAAATATGTGGTTGAACTGTGATTTTATACAGATCAGTGTGCAACAGCTTTCAGTTACAGATATCTAAATCAGCACTGTCTTTGTCATCAGAAATCTCTCCACTAACTTTTCATTTGATTTTCATTCCTTTGGATTTCAAAAATCTTCATTGCTTGTTCCTCCTTTGTTATTTCTCTCCCCTGCTCTCCACCATACTTGTCTCTACAATCCCCACTAATGCTTTTCATTGGCCCCAGAAAGTTCCAACTAGATTGGAATGTGACAAATTCCTGACTTCCCAGATAGATCAACATGAGAAAGGGAAGAATGACCTGTCGGTGGCTGTGGATCCTGCTTCCCTTGACATTCTGAGACAATCCCCTTCTTTTTTACTGCTACTCAGTGCATATGATACTCAAAGTGATATTTATGAAAAAGTGTTTTTCAGCAATCATACTAATTTCTTTGTCATTTTTATTAAAGCAAAACCTGAGAAAATTAAAAAAAGAAGAAAAAGCCAACCTTCATTGCTGAGTAGTAGGCTGGGATTGATTACTAACATTAAAAAAAAAAAGTTAGAAACTATGTGAATGTTCCCTAGAGTTTATGCGAAGATTGATTTAATAATTTTTATATCGAAAAGTTAAGAAAGTGATATATACACATTGTTTAAAATCTAATGTTAAAATACTACTTAATATGAAACAGTTGAGGTATCATTGCAAAGTGTTTACTGGGTCACAGCAAGCTAGGTTAGAATTAGAGCATGTCCATTACATTAGAAGTCCTCCCACTGCTGCCCATGTTTTTATCTCCTTAAAAACAAGTATTATCTTCACTTTTTGTTAAACTTGTAGTTTTATCCCTTTGAATGTTATAATAAATGGTCTCATACCATATATATTTTTATAACTATTCAACTCTGAAATTTATCATAATTAATTTTAACTGCAGTATAGTATTGTATCGTCTGTATTTATTATTTTTGTTGGTAGTGTTAGATTATTTCCAATTTGGGGCCATTTTGGCAAGAGTTCTCTAGGACAGTATCAACATATGTACAAGAGTTCGCTAGGACAGTATCAACACATTGAAATATGTGAAGAGTTTACAGAGAATATGTAGAAAGTAGACAGCTTTAAGATAATTTAGAATTCTTCATTATCTTTCCTAGGAACAAATGCCTGCCAATTCATTCAGCATCTTATGGTGGTGTATTGCTGTAGTGGGCAAAATCCTCTAAGACTCTAAATAGGTCAGCAAGTGATGCACTTCATTTTTTTTTTTTTTTTTTTGAGACTATGTCTCCCTATTTTTGCCTGTGGGAACCGCAGGCTCACGTCACTGGGGTACCATGGACTCAAGCAGTCCCCAGCTTCAGCTTCCCAGGTAGCTGGGATTACAGGTGCACGCCACCACGCCCAGCTATTTTTTTGGGGACTAGGTCTCGCTATGTGCCCCCAGTGGAACTTGAACCACGATCCCTGGCCCTGGTCATGGCTTCCTGGGCTGCCGTTTACAGGCATGCGCAATGCTACATTTCAGAATAAATTACAGACATCAATATATTTGATTCCTAAACATTAAATATTGTGGCATACCTATTATTGATTAACTAGAATTCAATTATTTCAAATATAGTTTTGAATAGAATATATATTTCAATAGAATAGACAATATAGTCCTAATTATATACATATAAAGCAATACTATTAAGACAATTCTAATAAAGGAATAAAAATTGACACATGGATGACATCAGTTAAACAGAGGAGACAGAAAATAAGGTTAGAGTAGAATATATAGACGACTTTAATAATATTGGCTGGTTTCCCGTAAGAGTCTGGAAGTAATTATGTAAAATGTAAAGCTGAATGATGAGTGTGCCAATTACTATTTTTCTTTGGCTGAACTACTTTATACTAAATGTTAATATATAAGGGGTAGTTTACTTTTTCCCCATATTTATAAATACATGAGAAATAATGTTTAATGGGCAGTAAAAATTTTATTTAAAAAGTGAATAAATACATAAATAAGTTAAAAAATGTTAATGTTTCAGTGATAAAAATTGGCTAGATACAGAATTAAGTTATCTGAGACTGTATACCTCCTACAACTAACCAAGATAGCTCCAATCATATTTTTGATGGATAAATGGTAATTTCTAGTTGAGAAACTTTACAAACTGGATCTGTAGTTTGCTGGTTTAGTCTTTAGGATTATCCCACGTTCAAATATTTTTCAAAAACACATTTCAGAGCAAGGCGTCATAAAATACAATTGATATAGTTTTAATTCATACCAATAGTATTAGTAACTAATATACCAACTTAGAGTTTTGCATATAACCAGATTTATTGTCACAATCAGTGTTTCATCTTGTCTTCTGGTATGTTTTCTTATTCTTTAAAATTTCTTATAATAATAGCAGTTTCTACATCTTTATTGATTTATTTGTTATGAACATCTTGCAGCATTTTTATGTAAGGGCTCCAAAATTTAAAAATATCAGTGTGAAAATTGGTATAAAAAGCAAAAATATAAAGAAACAAAATAAATGGACTCAAAACTGAAGAAATTTCTTAGATTCTAATAGAACAGTAGTTAACCAGAGAAGTAGGTGGTTGTCCACCAGAGGAAAAAGAAATGGGGTTCATTGGATGTGGTAAACAGTAAACAGAAATTTGATCGTGGGTTGGTGTGGTTTATGCATTTTGATGAGGTGTAAAGCTATACCCCACAAACTTATACAGTGTTGTAAACTAATATTAACTTAATAAGAGACAAAGAAATACAATTTTTGGGGGGATTGTAAAGTCCTTTAAAAAGGAAAGACTACACCTAGAAAATACAGATCTTAATCTAGCTTTTGTTTTCTGTTCTGAGATATATATTCCACATTGTATATATAAGTAGTGGCAAGGATGAAGAGGAACAAATGAAGGGCTTTGTCACAAGATTGTTTATTTACTTTTAAATTTTATTTTTGAGCCAGGCATGGTGGGGCGTGCCTGTAAGTGACAGCTTATAGATTCGCAACTGGGACTGGGGAAATCGACCACCCAGGGCAATATAGCAAGAAAATAGCTGAGCGTAGTGGTGCGCGCCTGTAATCCCAGCTACCTGGGAAGCTGAGGCTGGGGATTGCTTGAGTCCATGGTACCATGGGTGACGTGAGCCTGCGGTTCCACAGCCAAAAATAGTGAGACCTAGCCTCAAAAAAAAAAAAAAAAAACCAACAAAAAAACTTATTTTTGTTGTTCATTTTTGTAGAGTATTTAATTTCTCTCCTCAGGTGTAGTACCTGTAGTAATCCCACCACCATAGTGCCCCATATAAAATGTACTATGCAATATTCTAAACTGTATAATATAATGTATACTGTTTATGTATAATGTAAATATAACTACAAATAAAAATGTACTATAATGTACAAAAATGTGCATATGTATAGTATATGTAAATTACAAATCAATTAAATTAGTGATTGTCAAAATGCTAGATGTAAGTTACTGGAATCGGGAGAACATACTAGCAGTTCTATTTTTAACAGCTTTATTTACCAAGGGAAAAAATTGTGTCATATTTCTTTCTGATATGCTAATCTTCTAAGAGAGTACCTTTATCATTTATTTGTGTTCCTCCAAGTTCCTTCCACAAAAATCAGTAAAATTCACCAATTTGGAAGAATATTAAATTATTATTTTTAATAGAAAAATAAGACTACTGGTATAAGATTGCAAATTAAATGATATATCCCCTGTTGTACTGACAAAAGTTAAAGTGTGTGGGTTGTTGACTGTGCCATTAAATATGTGTTCTGTTACTAGTATAAGCTGAGAAACCTTCTTGATCTGTTTTGATAGACTGTTTTGATCATATATTTCAAAAATGTGCATCTCTCTTAATATATTTCTGGAACTCTAGCCTAAAGAAAATATAAGGATTGCAAATGATAGGCTGATTGAATTACTGGCTGCAGTAATGTAGCAGTTCTCAAATTTTATGCTTTATTTCTTCTCAAACTTATAATTTTATATTTCTCAAAATTGAGGATACCAATAACTTTTGTCCATGTGGATTACATTTATCAATATTTACCAATATTATAAATTAAAACAAACATTTAAAAATAACATCACTATCACTAAGGTATTAAAAAGTAACAAACCCATTATATTTTAACATAAAACTTTTAATAAAAAAAAAGCTTCTTTCTAAAGCAAAAACTGTAGTAGAGGAGTACAAGTTTGTTTAATCTTTAGCATAACAGAAAACATAGTCTCCTATCTGCTGGTGCATTGAATCTATTCCACTGTGTTGCTTTGGTTGAACAATTTGAAGAAAATTTTGCCTCATAGAGGTTTAGTTGGAAAAGGGTGATATATTTTAGTATCACTTCAGATAAGTATGGATTTTTAGTTTTAATACTATACCAAAAGCCCACCAAATGTCAGTTCCTTAAAGGCTAGTGCAAAGGAACTCTGAAACTGCATCAATAAATTTTTTTTGTTCACTGTAACATTAAAATTTATTCATTTGTTTTGCACTTCGAATCAATCTTTAATCTGAGTGAGATTCTATAGCTTCATTCCTTAGCCACTTTTGTATTCCAGATGTTGACATAATATATTTTAAAAAATTACATTTTAAAATATACCAATCTCATCAGAAAAACTAAGATTCAAAGTAATGGGTACAATTTTCCAAATTTCTGATTTTTATTAGAAAGCTTGCATGTTCTCTGTGATGTGTTTTTTCCCTTGAAGTGATGGATTTTCTTTAATATTTTAGGGGAAATGTCTGCCAAATATCCAATTCTGAATAAGTAGTTATTTCATGTAAAAGTGGTATTCTGTGAAAGAAGCAGGTAGTTTCACTCACAGCTCAAACAGTGATAGCATTAGGACTTTCCTTCAAAACAGCTGTTCTATTTTCATATGCAACAGAAGTACTTTATGCCACACTTCTCATTGTATTACTCAGAAAATGAAAAAGACATGTATTTAATCTTAAGAAAATGAGACACCTTAGCTAGGGATAGCAGTTCAAGTCCCGCCTGGGGCCTAGTGAGACCTAGTTCCAAAAAAATAGCTGGGCGTGGTGGTGCGCGCCTGTAATTCCAGGTACCTGGGAAGCTGAGGCTGGGGGTAGACTTGAGTCTGTGGTACCCCGGCCAACGAGATCCTGAGGTTCCACGGGCAAAAATAGCAAGACCTAGTCTCAAAAAAAAAAAAAAAAAAAAAAGAAAATTAGACACCATTAAGTGAAATTACCCTATTAAAATGTGAGTACAAGGATTATTGTGGTTCAGTATTGTGGTTCACCTTGATAAGTGCTAAGCTGGATTTTATACACGTTTGCACTCTCAGAACAAATGTCACCATGGTGAAAAAAGGCAAATAATGTTTTAATATTTATATAAAAATAATTTTGATCCCATAAATATACTGCAGGAATTTCTAGATCCTTTTTGGGTCTGAAGATTATATCTGGAGAATCATTGTAATAGTGCCACATTGAAAGTAACCCAGATGTCTAAAAATAGGGAGTGGTTAAATAAATGATACTTCCACACAGTCATGTGGTAGAAATATGATTGTTTTAAAGTTCAAGTTAATATTTGCATATCTTATAATATTTTTCTATTTTTGGTGCTCCTCTAGTGAGGAAATCAACATATCTTAAAGTTAAAGCATGCATTCTGAACCTCAGTAATTCTATTTAGTAAGAAAAGGGAATTAAAAAGTGGAATAAGGCAGTTATTATGTCTCTTTTAGTCAACAGGATTTCTGTGCAGTAACTTTAACTTTCACTTTAGTGGGATTGGCAGTGGGGTTAATTTTTTTTTTTCATTTTATAATAGCAGTGAAATGTGTCTTTAAATTAACTTCTTTCAGTAGGTAGACTTTAAATTGGCAACTTTTTTTTGTGTGTGTGTGTGTGTGTGACTAGGTCTCGCTATTTTTGCCCATGGAACCGCAGGCTCTTGTTGCCCAGGGGGCCGCAGACTCAAGCAATCCCCAGCCTCAGCTTCCCAGATAGCTGTGATTACAGGCTCGTGCCACCACACCCATCTATTTTTTTGGAACTAGGTTTCGCTACAGGTCCCAGGCGGGACTTGAACCGCGATCCCTAGCCCTGGCCGCTTCATAGGCTGAAGCTTACAGGCACGAGCCACCGTGCCTGGCCCTAGCAACTTCTGATTAACATTTTCCTGCTGTGTTCCTCCTAGTTGGGAGAACTCGAGTAACTTCTAAAAGAATTGAAATAGTAAGTTTTAAGATATACATAACCAGAGATTTTCTATTGGTAATTTAGAACAAATCCATGTTAGTGGGAATCATCACTGCATCACTGTTCAGGTCTTAGAGAATTGGAGTCAGACTCTCTGGCCTCTTGTTAAAATCTTCATGTTTGGCTTCTGTAAGGTGGACTATCTATGTTCCACAGACAGTCAGAATACTATGTGACAGGCATCACTGGAGATAGGCTGCTTTGTGCACTTTAGATATCATTCTGTTAATGGAAACCTAATAATCATGACTCATTTTGGAGAATATTTAATGTTTAAAATCCCTTTCCAAATAGCTGTCTGTGTTTAAAATTTTATGTCTTAAGAACATGTTAAGAATGCTGCAGAATATGTATAATACTAAGATAAACTTAAAATAGACCATATAATTATGCATAATTTGAGGATTTTTAGATTTAAATAAGGATAATTAGCATTAATTCTAATTATGTGTGTTTTCATTTGAAAGACAACTTATAACAATTTGTATTTACAGTGAGAAGATTTGTTGTATAAATCATTTTGCTCAGAATGGTATCAACTTTCTAAATTGGGTGATATACTCGATTCTTTCGTTTTTGGATCAGAGACAAGCATGTATTGTTATGGGATAATTCAGCTCCTGCTAGCCTTGGGAATAAACTGAAGAGAAGATGTACTAGTCATCAGCCTTGGGTGAAATAGAATAGTTGCATACCTTTGTTAGTGCAATTGATTGTTGAGAAGGTGTGTAAACTTGATTCTCTGTAGATGTTCCGAGACTTCTTCAGTTAGAGGTGATTCTGCCAAGCATCAGAGCTTGGGGTTCTGGAGAGGAAGCGAATATGTAAAGCAATGAACACTTCCCTTGGAGCTCAGAGAACATTTACTTCCTATATATTAGGCAACTGAAGCAAGTAAGCATTTACAAGTAAAAGCTAATATATAATAAACATGTTAGGAAGGTACTAATAACTCTTACATGCTTGAATAGAATGAACTTGAGTCTGCTGAAAAATACTGGGTGAAAAGAAATTGTATTTTAAGCCACTCATTTAAGAAATGCTATGTTAGTGTCATGGTATGATGCTTAAAGCTAATTATTAAGTGTATATTAAGTTCTCTTTAGGAAAGAGAGATCATAGGCAGCAGTAAAAATATTGAGTCATTTGGACATTGACCTAGAGAGGAATAGCACTAAAGCCTGGTAAAGTTGTAGTTGTGGTGGTTTATAGCTTATGTAATAATTGACCAATATATGTAGAGAAGATGCTTGCCTTGTGCCCAGGTTTTTACAAAATATGAAGAATATGAGTAGTGAATTGAGGTGATTTTTAAGAATAATTAGGTTGGGAGGTAACTTGACATAATGAAAGTGAGCACCTCTACTTTAGTTGTAATTGGAAGTTTGCTTAAGTAGAAGTTAAGAAGTTGCCATTGTAGTATTTGCAAATAATGTAAACCAAATTTTGGTTATATAAGCAAGTAAGTAAGGACATAGAGACAGTATCATTGGAATACTGAGCGAAAATGTGGTTAAAAAATGATCATAGATAAAGAAGTAAATTGACTGCCCTGCTTTGTTTTGAGTTGCCTGTGTGTGTGTGGAGAGTGGAGAGGGTTTGATAGAAAGGACTGGGTGAGGCTGGTGGTGGTAGGGTGTGATGTGGTAGTTATCTCTTTTGAGGTGGAATGTCATAGTGTTGCTTATCGAACTACTTGGGTAAAATAGTTTGAGGACTTATTCTGTTCAGACTTTTGATTTTTTTCACTCAGTCATTGTGGTTTACAAGTCTTAATTTGTGAATTGTTTAAGTCCTAAGAATGTCTTCAGAAAACCATAATCATGGGTCCTTTAAACTCCACCCTCAAAATGCCCTTTATTTGCTATTTTCATAAACACTCTTCACTATTGGTGTGTTGTTTCTGACACTATGCTTTTATACATTTTTATTTAAACTATTGGTCTATTTATAAAGCAAGATATAAAAATGAAGCAGAGAAGGCAGGAAATACTTGACATTTGTATGCCATATCTTGTTCTCTGCTTCCTGTCAGTTAAACCACGATGAGAGGAACAGAGACACAGATGTACAGTTTCTGCTTTAATTTCTCACTAGGGAGACCAGTTAAGTATAAAGCTTGTTTCATTAAACTTATTGCTTGTTGATTCCAGTTATGTTGTAGGCTTGTTTTATATAATATGGTTTGTTTGGATTACAATTAGAGATATTGATATAGGAAATATAAATTTTGTAATTGAAAAAATGTGTTTCCTTTTGTGAAATTTTTGTTGACTGCAGAAAATTAGCTGTCAAGTTTGTATATATATATATATATATATATATATATATATATATATATATATATATATATGATGCTTAGTTTGAAATAAGCTAATATTTCCACCTTAAAATTTTAGCATTTAAGTATTAATTGGCTTGTTTTTGTATATCAAGAATTTTTTTTAAAGACTTCTAAACATTTTATAGTT
This sequence comes from Uropsilus gracilis, assembly GCA_004024945.1. NCBI lineage: Eukaryota > Metazoa > Chordata > Mammalia > Eulipotyphla > Talpidae > Uropsilus > Uropsilus gracilis. Next base: position 64,315 of record PVHY01005454.1, read on the forward strand.
AAGTATAAGTAAAATCTTACTAGGCACAACTTTAAGATGATGAAAGGAAGATTGTAGAGGTTGACCTTATCTAAGAAAATATAATTTGTGACTGGTAGAGCTAGGATTTGAATGCAAGTCTTCTGATAGCAGTCCTGTGTTCTTTTAGGAAAAAGGTTGATTTCATAAAAGTGTCATTTCACTTGTCATTAAGTAATTTAAGCTTTTAGGTTTGCAACCTTTGCTCATTTTCCATGGAATGAACACCTTCTTTCCCCCTTACATTTGCTCTTCTTGGGAAAAAAAGTAGATGCTACTTATCTCTGAAGAAGTGGCCCACATGTTATTTTCTTGTGGTTTCTCAGTTTCTCACAGATACGTATGCCTTTTCTATTCCCTATTCACTTGGTTAACTTGTTTATTTACTTTGTAATGCATAGTTATCTGTCTGTATTTCTATTTCTGTAGGTAGTAAATTCTTTAATTTTATATACTTACTACTTAAAATCTAATCGATTTTATAAATATTTATTAGAGAAATAAATGCTTGATTTTTTTTTTTTTTCATTCTAAAACTAACAGGTTGATTAAACAATTTATAATCTGGCTCTTTTCTAGTCTTTATGGTTTATTTGTAAGAAGTAATGATTTTATTGTGATACTTCTTTCCTGGTTGTGCCCTCTTCTTGTTTGGGCTATTGATTGAAATCAAGTATTGCAGTGAAACTTAGTTTTTACATGCTAATTAAAAGTGGTATTTATATATTAGTCTAGTAGAAAATAGCTGAGAATACTTTAGATATCTTAGGTTGCTAAACATTAGAACTTTTTTTCTTTTGTTTTCAGATTAATCTGAAGAAAATACCTAACTATATTGTAGTTCTGTTTTCTCCCCAGAATGGAAGGGATAATTCGTTTTACTTCTCTTACTTTTCATTATTATTTTCTGTTCTTATATTATTTTCTGTTCTTACATTAAAGTCTTGTGTACCTCAGTGATTTCTGGTTTGTAAATTGCGATATTATTAATAGAGCAAGATTTTTACAAATAGAAATTTAGTTTAGACCTGCCTTTTCAAGGTATGTACTATAAAGTTAATAAATAATTTGCAGCTGAAGATTGATATTGGTTGCTATCTTATTTAAAAAAATCAAATTCGTATGATCAAATAAAAACAGTTAAATATAATCAAATATGCTCCTTAAAGATTGAAAGAAAAATGAAAAAGCTATAGGAATTTGCTGAGTACGAGTTTCAAAAGAACCAAGTACTTTTTTTGTTTATTAAAACTTAACTTAGGCTAGAAATATGAAGAATATTTCATAGGACTGTTGAATAGTCTTTCACGTGAATGTCTTGTGTTTGTACCATTTGGTGATGGTGTTGGTATATTCCTTGATTGAGTCAGTAAGTGTGTGTGTGTGTGTGTGTGTGTGTGTGTGTGTGTGTATTGCTTGAGAATTGCTATGAAGCTTAGTCTGTCTCAGTTTTTTGCTGACAAACAAGTTCACCATGTAAAATTCTATTAAATGTTAAAATGAACATATAAAAACACTGATATCCTACCATTTTAATAAATAATTTTTTATTAATGAAGAACACATCCTTTGATCTTATAACCTAATTTGACTTTCAATATAGTATACTTGTAATATTCTTTTAGTTTATGTTAATTAGGACCATATTTGTTTAAAAAATTGTGCTTTGTATTCAAGTAGCTTATAATTTTAAGGGATGGCACATAGTACATAATTACAGAATAATATGGTGGAATTAGCTTTGTATCTGCTTCAGGTAAATCTTGTGTTTTGTTGTGATTAGCATTTGTCTTAGCTGGTAATTTGGGATTGTCCATAAGGAAAGAATTTTAGCCATTGCTTCTTTCTGATTTTGTACCTCATTCACAGTTGTGTGACAAAAGGGTGAGTCTCTCTGTTGAATGTTTATTAAATAAGACAATATAGATAGTACTGATAAGATTTCTGAAGGCCCTCTGTATATAGGAAAAGATAACAGCTCTCCTCCTCCTCAGGCTTCCCTCCCCCTCTCTTTATCTGCTGGCAGATTGTCTGAAAGGTAAAATATTTCTTCCACAACTTTTCACTCTATACTTAGAGTAGGAGAGATCACATTTTCTTTGTCCATTTGCCAAGGATTGGGGCTATAGTTGGGAAGTAGGCACGTGAAAGAGAGTACCCAAATTTTCTGTTCATGAATTGTGTGGCAACAATCCAAGTTGCTTGATGTTTTAAAAAAGAATATTTTGAGGGTGCACATAATGTTTTGATTAAATTATGAGATTGCTTACAAGCTCCGTGAAGGCAGGACTTTTGTTCTGCTTTGTTCAGTGTTGTATTCCTAGACTGTAACCTGGCATATTATTGATATGTTATGGACATTTGTTGATGAGCTAAAATCAGACCTGTGCTCAGACTCTTTCTGAAACCTTGATTATTACTTTGATAAAAGATTTATCATACGCTACTGTTTAAGATTTGAGAGGTATGTAGTGTGGCCACGACAGAGTCCTTGCTCTTTGTTTGACTCTCAATCCTCATATATGTCTAAGATGAAGAAAGTATTACTGACAAGATTAAATGAAAGATACAGGGCCTGGTACAACTAAATGGTAGTTATTACTTTTTTTTTTTCTAATTTGTTATCTCTTAAGCTACTTAGGAATAAGTGTCATTTTAACAACCACATTGGTGGTTGTTAAACATGTTTCAAATTAAGTAACATTATGTATGTTTTACTTAGTAAACCATTAAAGTATTTGTTAGAACATTAGGTATTACTAACAAATGAAACATAGGTTAACTTTATTGTGCTATTGTACAATTCTTGGATCAGTCTTCATGCTAAATCTAATAAGTGCCTAGTATATCTACTAATGTAACATTGACTTCTTGTACTTTGCAAGAGCAAGGCAAAACCATACAGCAGAAAATAACTAGTAAGAGCCAGGTTTGATGCAGCTTCACTTGGTCAATTAGATGTTTTCACTTCTAAACATCATCCTGGAAGAAAATAAAGATTCTTTGAATGTTGGTGATAGTAGTTTATTAAGTAATAAAGATTTGATAAAGGTATGAGAATAATCATCATCTTTCTTCATCTACTGATTAAATTGGCATTGTTATTCAGAAATTTTAATAGTAAATGATAAGCTACAATCATCCATAGGTGCAACTAGTTTGTGTATCTCAGAATGTCACTGATATTCAAATAACTTAGAGCAGTTTTGATATTCAGTTGAATCACTTGAATGAAAACTTATGTGGTGATGAGTCATATCTTTTTGAAATCCTTCTTTTCCTTTTTCTCCCCTTTCCAATCCTTAGGCAGAGGGCAAAGCTATGAAATATTAGCTTCATAATTTTTGTGTTTTAATAATTTCACAGCTTGGTCAATTTAGAAACCATTGTTGAGAAACTATCATAAGTAATTAATGAAGAATTTGAGGAGGACAGTATACACATGGATGACTGAAAGCTATCAGTGTGGCAAGTAAGCTGTGGAATGTTTGTTTAAACTGTCCTATTCATTTTGGATGACAGTTAACAGAACTATATACATGACTTGCATTGGGCTTTGTAATCAGGTTGTTGCAACCTGATTTGAAAACTTCCAGGAACTCTCTGCTTCTTCCCAAATCAGTCCTAAATTCCACTGCCTGAATTTCAGGACTCTTATCATTTGGTTTTGCTTTGCATCTTTAAGCACATTTTTTACTACGTTCCTATATCAACTCTTAGCTCTTGTAAAGCTGTTAGCTGTCTTCAGTCTTATTTTGGTCAATATTGATTCTCTGATTCTTCTGTGTCTCCATGTTCATATACATGTATAAGCCCATGCACACACATGCTTTCTGTATCTTTATTTTTCTATAGTATCTTCATATACCACCTTCTTTTTTAAAGTTTAATTTAGGTCCTTCATTGTCTGTGAAGTGTTCCCCTAACCCTTTTGGCCATCTCCTTACGCTGCAGTACCAAACAGCTTTTTTAGCATCTGATTAAATTATCCACAGGGAACATGTTCCAAGACCCTCAGTAGATGTATGAAACTTTGGGTAACACCAGACCCTATATATACAGTTTTGTTTTTTTTTTATCCATACACACTTATGATAAAGTTTAATTTTTCAGTTAAGAAATGAACAACAATAATTAATGGTAAAATAGAAAAATCTTAACAATATATTGTATTCAAAGTTGTGTGAATATGATATCTTTCTCTCTTGGAGTATCTTTTGTATATAACATTTTTGGACCATAGTTAATCATAGGTAACTGAACCCAGGAAAGTGAAACCCTAGATAAAGAGTTAACGATTCTTCCTTTTGGTGTTCACTTGTCTCTTTTGGCCTTATTTTCTGAACTAGATTATAGGCTGTCTGGGAACAAGGCCATGCTTTATCTCTTTGTATTTTCCACAATGCTGAGCTTAGGGGGATGTTCAGTAGATATTCATCATTTTTTATCAGCAAACAATCAATAGAAGCATAGTCTCTTGAGAGCTTGTTTGGAGGTTCTAGCAGGGGAGTACAGCTTTTCTTATACTCTTCGCCAAAGAAGGGTCTGCTGTCCTCTTCTTCTGAGCACACAGCTTTGGGAGGCATGCACATGGAGCAGTAAGGAAGGCAAGGGACACCTGCCTAGCCAGCCAGATCAGCCAAATCAGCCCTGACCATCAGTGGGATGACAGATGTTGCAGCCAGATTGCCCTCACACCTGGAAGCATAGTTTCTTAGATGGTATATTGTGGGGATTTTTTTTTTCCTGCTTATCTCTGGATTTTTGTCAAATAAATGTAATTAGACTGTTTCCTATTGAAGAAAACCTAATGTAAGGATCATTGATGTACTTAACAGTAGTGGAAATGGAGTCTAATGATTTAAAATTGCTTAAGAAATTAAATTATGAAAAATGAACTGCCTAAAAATTTAACTATTTTTACTGCAAGTCTTCATGTTACTTATGAATAATAAAGTTGTTTCTAAGATTTGTACAATAGAAAAATATACTAAAATGTAATTTATAAATATTATGTGACTATATTCTAAGTATATAATATGATAGTGAGCCTTTACTTTACATTTCTAGTCTTAAGTTTTGTGGGTTTGCGCCTTCTTAGGTGCTATCAAGTTTAGAATCTTTGGTGCCAGACAGTTATGAAGGTGATTGTAGGAAGGAATCTTACTTTAAGCCTTTTGACATGGAGCACCAGAATTACTTGGTATAGTTAAACTTATTTAAAAGTTTTCTCTTGCTTAAAGAAGAAAAGGGGTGTGCTATGAAAACAGTGAAGTAGGTCATGAGGGGTCTTCCCATGCTTAAGGAAGTTTTGTGTACACAGTGTCTTATATAGTACATCAAATAGTGATGTGCAAATGTATTCATGCTCTGGAGTTTATATCCTGTGTATGCTTCCCTTATGACTTGGAAGATGACCCTAAAATGCCACAGGTGTGAAAGCTTTGGTCATCCAAGAACACTGCAGAAATCTGAATTGAATGGTAGTGAACACAGATAGAAAATGGGGAAAAGGTACATACCCAGTTCTAGGGGGATTGGGCTGGGACCTCTTTACTATTGGGCTGAGGTAGGTGGCCATGAGAGACTAAAATGTAGAAATGCCAGAATATCTACTTTTGAGATGGGTGTGAAAAGTAGCAAACTTGTAGCAGAGGTGTACTTTTAAGTTTGGTTTATGGACTACTCTTTACTCTTCCAGGCCAGGTGTTCAGATATCCTGTTTTATAAATCTTATCGGCCACATTTTTCTCATAGTTTTTCCTGCACCAGGAAGAACCACTTGAACCCTATAAATGGAGATGAAGTTTTTCCAATTGGCAGTGAATGCTACTGATTAGTTTTAAGTAGTTGAAGCAGTTTCATCCTAGCTTCATTTTTGGTGATTTACTCCTCTATGGGATAAAGAAGCACTGGAAGGGTAAGTAATAAACATGGGGTGAAGTGTGTACGTGGAGCACTTAGCAAACAATACTGCAGTTTGTGACCATTAAACTATTTATGTAAACTTCAGACGTTGGTTTCAGTTGTTGGTGGTGTGTCTCTTTGTAAGAAGGGAGCTTTTTAAAGACAGAAGAATAATTCCTTCTAGTTGAGTATTAAGCAATATATGGTGTTGAAGGGCGGCAAGGGAAGTATATAATGTAGCAGAATCTTCTAAGGGACTTTTAAACAACATATTCCTGGTTTTCCCCTTTTAGTGTGTACCAGAGTGAAACACTATTAGTGATGGGAGTTGGTTCTGAGCTATTATCAGATGAGAAAAATACTTCATGGGACTGTATTTTTCTGAGGTGAAAATTAGACCTGAGCACAATCAGCTACAGAAATAATGCAGAATTTCCTTACAAGTTGATTCTTGCTTGTTATAGAGAAAAAAATTTTAACTGCCTGAACAAGTTTTGCTGATAAGCACATTTTAGCATGTTTGTGTTCCTTGAATAGGTGTGTTTTTTGTCTGAGTTCAGAATTTGGATGCTGGAGGGAAGAGTTTTCCTTCAGTCAGTTTATTTGCATATAAAAAGCACCAATTAATGATATCTTGATAATTACCACTTTCTGACGTTAAGCTTTTTAAATGCCCATAGTTAAAACAGTTTCTAATTACTGTTGGATATTTCTCTTTGGTTATAAATTCTCTTATTTTTAAAACATGTTCAGAAAAAGGGTTAATTTTGAAACCACAGGTAAGGACAGGTCCAGGTATGTGATCTGTTAGGCTGCTTTGCAAGGTGCTATAAATGCTGCCTGAGTGTAATCTGACACCAGGTAGGCCCAAGTAGCCAATCATGGAAAATGGAAAACAATGTCAAAGAACCGGAATTTCTGGTCTGAATAGTGAGTAATTGCAGCCTGCCCTCAGAGTCCTGGAACTGTTCATCTGGGAGTCAGCAAAAAGGTGAAAGCACAGAAAAGTCAACCTATTTGGTTTGATCATACTGACTTTTTTTTCCAACTTTAATATGGTTGAAAGCTAAGGTGAGCTTATTAGGTTTCCAAGGTCTGTTTCCACTTTGCATGTCACCAGAAGCTTAATTCTGAAATTTTCTATACAAAACAAAACAAACAAACAAACAAAAAACCCATCAGTTTGTGCTTCATTCACAAGAAAATAAAATTAGAATTTTGAAAAGGTTCTAGGTGCTTCACTTCCCCTTGCCTCGCCTCTCTGTGCAGAGAAAGATGCCTAAGGCAGGATGGCTGCTTAAAGATACTGGGGTAATGTGTATGATACCTGTACGGATCCCTAGATCCGTACTTAAACTTTCCCTAGATTTCCTTATATTCCTTGAATATTTGAAAGGACTCATTAAAAAGTTAGGGTATAGAAACATTTACTTTTTGAATTAAATTATGAGAACCCTGGATGTGTGAGGTGGGGAATGATTTGTTTCTCTTGTGATAATGACTTGGATTCCCTATTTTTTTGTTTGGAGTACATGATTTAGAGAGGACTGTATAGTGAGATTTATTTTATAATGGGTGCCCCTCCCCCCCATAATGAGTGTTCTTGTTCAGTAGAACTAACTACCCTGTTGGAGGAAGTTCAAATCTGGTTGCCTAACAGTATTGCATTTTGGTGTGTTAATCATTTTTCCCCATATCTTAAAAGTATAAATGATGGCAATACTATATTTAAAGAGCTAGCAAGGAGTGTCAGTGAAGTGTTTTAGTGAGTTATTAAGTTGTGGTGGCTTAATAAAAAGGCATATTGTTTCCTTTTTACTTTTTTAGACTGAGTAAAGATAAAGCAAGATGGTATGATAGAGTTTGAGAAAGAACAGTAATAGTAAAACTTCAAGATTTAAAGCAGTAAGTGAAAAGTCTATAAATTCATCTAGCTAAAGTTTCCAGGTAAAAATATGATTAAAAATTATTTATCAGGTATCAAAAGATTTCATGGAATAGTGCTTAGAGACCTTTGCTACAGATATTTGTATGAGGACTTTCTTGTTTTTCCAGATATTCTTCTAAAGAGAAGTCACATTAAAGTTCGATTAATGGCATTATCAGAGCCTGAGTGGAGAATTTCATTAGGAATCTGGGCCTTTCTTGCTTTTTCTTGACCACTAATTGTGTGACCTTGATTATCAGATTATTCTAGACCCAAATTTAGCTGTTTGATGAATACAGTGTGCTAGGTAATCCTTAGAATTTTTCCAGTTTTCCCAAACTTCTTAGATTAAGGATGAGGAGAGCTTTGGAAGATTGTGCAAAATTTATCTGATAACACTGAATTTATATTTTCTTTTGTTGGAAGCTTATAGAAAGCTCTCTACTATAGTAGAAAAGAAATGACAAGGTCTGTAAGTATCTTTTTTTATACAAGGTCTTCGGTCATTGAAGCTCATGGGCTAATTGTTTACACCTCATTTCTAATATTATAGTTTCTCTCATTTTCATTCAATTTTCTTTAATTTTTATTATAGTCTGCTGTGTTTTTCTGTATTCTTGTTTTTCTCAGTGGCACATCTATATGTTCAAAAGGGACTATGATGGGATGTAACTTCATATAAAAAATACTTTCTGTTCAGATACTTGGCATCTGGGATACTTACAGAATTGCAGTTCTTTAGATACACACACACTAAATACTTTATTAAAGGTAGTTATTCAAATTAAAGGTAGTCCTTCAACCACCTCATTGCCCAAGCTGATATTTTCTGCCTTCTATTGGCCAGATAATCTAAAACTTTTTTTCTTTCTTGTTTGTTTGATTGGCTTCCTTTATTACTTTTCACTGTGAGTATAATGAGTCAGTGATCAAATAACTTCCAAAAGGTAGCAATAATGTCATCATAAATTAATGGGATTTTAAACCCATTCTACAGCCCTTTTGAAGGAAACTTAAATGTGATTTCAATCACACTTAAGAAAGCAAATATTAGGAATATTAAAAATATTTTGACTATCATGTTTTTCTAATACCTGCAATCTTTTCTAATAAATTTGAGCAAAAACTGACTGTTTTAGTAGCTGATAATGAGGCATAGGGTTTGTGTTTTCAGTCTATAAGTTGATTTTGTTTAGACGGGGGCATACTGGAATTTTGTCAAGGGAAACTTGCCAGACAGGGTGAGACTCTAGCCTTGAAGCAACTGGATTTATCAAATAAGTACTAAATTTTTAAACACTAGAATAGAATTACACGTTTGTTGATAATTGAGCAATGGTACTCTCTGTTGGAGTCTGGTAAATAGCTGTGATAAAGGAGACTCACAGGAAATATATAAATGAGGTATAGGCCGGGCACAGTGGCTCATGCCTGTAAGCTTCAGTCTATAAAGTGGCCAGGGCTAGGGATCGTGGTTCAAGTCCCGCCTAGGGTCGGTAGCGAGGTAGCTGGGTGTGGTGGTGCACACCGGTAGCGAGGTAGCTGGGTGTGGTGGCGCACACCTGTAATCCCAGCTACCTGGGAAGCTGAGGCTGGGGATTGCTTGAGTCTGTGGTACCCCGGGCAACGAGAGCCTGCTGTTCCATGGGCAAAACTCGTGAAACCTAGTCTCAAAAAAAAAAAAAAAAAGAAAGAAAGTGAGGTATAAGGAATAATTAGTTACCTTATATGCACCTGTTACATATCTCTTATGCTATACTTAGAGTATAATGATGCTAGTGTTTATTGCGTAAAATTTATGTGCCAGGAATTCTGCACATACACTGATGCATAGCTCCATAACAACTCTAGATTTTAGTGGTATTTATTACTCATTTTACAGAATGGGGAAATTGGCTTCATCTGCTTTATAGAGGGAAGAGACTGACAGTAAGTAACTTGTCTCTGGTCACAGAACAGAAGTTTTAAACACTACTCATCTTACTGTATCAGAGAAGTACAGAGCCTGTCCTCATAACTGTTTTGCTTGATTTGCTATTTTTCCTTAAACCTGAAGCTTATTTTGGTGATAAGAGGTAAGGTCCTTCAAGAATAAGAACATGGTCCTAAACCAGTTGAGAGAAATGAGAACCAGTTCTGGAGTTTGTATCATTTTGGGCATGCTCAAAAAGATGACCTCTTTAGTAGGTGAAATATGTCTTCGTGTTGACTGAGCAATTTCACGTAACTTTTCCTTGTTATTTTATAAAGACTAGGTGATACTTTGAGTGGGAAATATGTTTGAAAATTATTAATACAGCAGTGTGCCAGATTATTACATATATCTAATGGTTAGTAAGTTTGAGCAAGTTGTAAATTTATTGAAAACTTTATGATTTGTTAGAATAAAGCAGAGGCCTTTTTTCTCTTCAATCTGAGAATCCACATTTTTCCATAGTAGAGCAAATTTAAAGAAAAGAATAATACTTTCAATTTTGACATGCTTTATTTGGACACATTTGTGGACACATGTCCACATTTGACATGTTTGTATCGATAATTTAGTAAGTAAATTTGGAGATTAAGAGTTTTATTAGAGATGAAAATTTGCTTTTTCACCCAATTTAATGTACTCAATTAGAAATCTATGTTTTAAACTGTTCAAAGAATGAGAGATTCGGGTAACTTGAGAGATGAGCCTGCACTTTGTAGTCTGAGTCTTAATTTAGAAGTGAGAAGTCTAGTTGAATTTGGGTAATGCTCTCAGACCTTGAGACCTTGGGCACAGGAGCTCAGTTTATTCTTGAAATTGAATTATTGATGTAGATATTTAGTGTCAATTACTACTGAAAAAACTATAATACATGGTGACTTTGTTATGTAAGTACTTCTGTTATGTACTTTGACTGAGTTGAGAATCAAAAATTTTCTTCCCAAGAACCACCTTCCTATCATAGACTTTAAACGTATTCACAGAAGAGGTGTGGAAAACAGTGAAAGATGATAAAGGATCAAAGGTGTAATTAAGCAAGTAAAATAACGCAAAAGCTTATCTTTACATACACATTTTCAGTTTATGAACTTCAACATAGAAATGAACAAAAACACACCCTTATCCCCTTAACCCCCACCTTGAGTAAAGATGTTCCTGTCCTAGCAAACAACTGGTGGTGATGGGATTAAATTTTGGTTCATCATTGTTGGTTGTTAAGTATACTAGTTGTGTGTAAAGTGTATGCTGATTGATTGCTTGTCACTGTTTTTGTGATCTTTGAAAACCTATTAAAGCAATAGCAATGCAGAAAAGCTAGTAAAAAGTACAGGATTGCAGTGGAAAAGAAAGTGAAACAACTTTACATAGACGTGTTCATATTTGTCTTTAGTTACAGTGTCACTTTGCATTTAGGAACAGATGGGTTTTGGAAATCTTTTGGAATCCAACCTTTTATAAATACAGAGAAACTTTTGCATCAGGAATTATACCTTGAATCTGATTTTATACTTTTTTGCTGTGGGATTTCAAGTTTAGGAAAATGATTTCATCTTCTACAATTAGCTAGAAATAGTTTAAATATTTAATACTATTTGAAAAACAATAATCTTATTAATGCAGAGGGGGTACAGCTTTGGTATGTACAAAAAAATTTTAAACAACAGTTAACTTACCCAGAGAGGTTTTGTTCTAATTTTCTTGGTGCCTGGCACATTGCTTTGCAAATAATAAGCTTTCAGTTGACTGAGCTGGGAGGAATAATTTTCAAAAGTGTGATTGTATAGTTAGTGTTAACATGGTGGCTTGGGTAGTAAGTGTTGTTTTTTAAAGGGGAAAAATAATTAACCGTCAAGGCATCGGGGTTTGGGAGACTTTGTGAAAGAATGGGAGTTGAACATGGAAGAATGAAAAAGTTTCAAGTGGGTGCTGAGAAGTGGGAGAAGTATTCTGGGAATATTGAAGAATAGAAATTGAGAGGATAGTCAGCAATGAATGTAGTTTATGTGAAGAATTTTAATACAGGCCTAGTGGCCTAGTCTATATAGACAAATAAGAGTAGATAGTGATTTTTAAAGAAAAGAACACAAGTACCATTTCCAAGGCCAAATATATGTCTCATGTATGTATCTGTCTGATCACTTTAGATCTAGTACTCCCTCCCCCCACTAGATATGGTATATTGTTTGCAAATTATCTGAATATGCTAAAACATTTTCCCAGTGTTGGACTTAAACTATTATTGAAAGGAGTGGGGCTAGATGTGCATGGGAAAACTGCTAGATTAAAATTTATTTTAGTGAGTTGGAATAGCACCTGGATTAGATTCTTAAACCATTACTTTATTTTGATCTGCAGTTAGGGAAATCAGTCATCCATGAACCCTACAGTCCAGTTCATATATAGAATTGACTTTACTGAAATTAGGAAAGGAAGTATGTGATATGACTAGCACATACTAGTTGAATTTAAGTTTAGGGAAACTGATTTCCTGAATCTGTTTCTTTAAAGTTGTACATGCTATTATTTCAAAGAATGAGATGTTATTGTGACTTTTTTTTAAAAGTCACATTTATGGTCATAACTGTATGGTTTAATGATTAATAAAATTGTGATAAACTCTTAAATTTTACTTTTTATTTTTTTAATAATGATAACTTAAAAAAAATAGGCAAACATTTCAGGCAGGTTTTTAAAGCATTAATCCATCCACTATAAAACTGTTTTCACTCATAAATTGTGTTTCTGTTTTTATACTATTGTAAAGTGCAGTTCTTTGCATGTTCTAATTTGCCATGACGTGGTCAAGTGCTGTTTCCTTCCTGTTGCTTGCAAGCCTGTGCTAGAGATAAGGATACATTTCAGTGCATTAAAAAAGAAGCCACTGAAGACAGACTCAAGCATGGTAAAGGATTCTAATTATCAGAAACCTTTTTTTAAAGAACAGAAAGAGTAGGCTTAAGTTTCTGCTTATTGGAAAACAAAAACAAAAACAAAAACTCAAAATAGTGTTTAGTAAACTTTAAATTCAGGCGGATTTTAAATTCTTACATATATTAGGCCTAACAGGGAAAATGTCTGAATGTTTCTATTAAGGCAAGAAAATCTATCATAAAAATTACTCATTAAGTAGGAATTCCCCTTTATGTGACTTACTGGATTAGTGGAGAGAAGGACTTAATTTTATACCTTTGTTGTGATTACAAACCTACTTTTATTGCTGGTGACTTTTTTAAAAATTCAGTACTTTTACTGTGGGGGTGGGGTGGGGCACGGAGAATGGCTTCATTTTCAGTAATTAAAAGTGATCCTAACAGTAATGAAATATTATAGCTATATATTATATATATACTCTCCAATTTAAAAAAACAACAACCGTGTTTATTAGTCTTGGTGTTGTTTAAAAACATTAACAAAGAGTGCTTGGGATATTCTGACCTCTATATCAAATTATTATCCTCTAAATGAGAATGATTACTTTTTCATTACAAACTTAAACTTTTGTTTTACAGACCAAGAAGTTTCAGCGAAGAAAACTTTCAGAAAAATTACCTCTGAGTGAAGAAAATTTGAAGCATCTTCCCCAAAGAAAACCTTGGTATAAGTAACTTCACATACTCAGCTGAGGGTTTTCATCCAATTGGTCACTGGACCCTGTTGCCTGATAATTGGACCTGTTTGGTATTTTCTCATGTGGATCTAGAAGGAATGCTTTATTATGGCTGCTGTTGTCCAACAGAACGACCTAGTATTTGAATTTGCTAGTAACGTCATGGAGGATGAACAACAGGTATGAGACCAGCCCCAAAATTGTATTTTAATAAACTTATTATTATGACTTCTGTTTGTATCAGGAAATTATTTACTTGACAGTAGGAAAAACTATGTATGTAAAAATTTAGATATTAAAACTTTTGGAGGTAGCATGATCATGTTTTAATTAATTAATTAAATAATTCATTGAGAAAGAATCTTATCCTTAGCATTGATGTGGTAACAAGGAAGCAGTACTTTTGGCATTGAAGTTGTTTTTCTGCAAAATGAGACTTGACATTAAATAAGTAATTATTTCAAAGCTTTAGAGGACATGCTAATAAGACATCTAAATTTTCTGTAATAAATTATAGGATTGATGATTGTAATAGTTGTTTATATAGTTTTAATGTATTGTTTAGTATTGATAGGCTAGTCAAGCAAATGAAAATGTTAGTATTCCCATAATCATGCCTTGTTTCAATCCAGAGCATGTGATTGTGAGGAAGTTACTTAACTTTTTTAGGTCTAGATTTCCCCATGAATAAGAGGATTAAACTGAAGAGTTTCTAAGTAGTCTTGGGTTGAACTTTGTAAGATGTGCAAATTACTGTTGCTAGATTACAGAACCAATCCAAGAGATACTGAGAAAAGAGTCTAAGTTAATTCTAGTCTCCCCTGTTTTACAGGGGGAGCCTAGGGTTTCTTGGAACTTTATAATTTACTTCGTTTTAAACAGGTTATTGGAAATGTAGGATATTATGTGGGAGAAATGGTGTGTTAGAGTTTTAGTGTATTAGGAAAAATACACTAAAGGTTTGAAATATGCCTAATAAAGTTAAGTTATATATTGCAAGTCTGAGCTCAAACACCTAATTTAAATAAGCTTATTATTTTATATGTCATACTTTTATTGTAGAAACACAGTTTCTACAAATAATGAACTTGATTCTTACTTTGGTCAGGGCATTATGATTTCTTAGCTGTTTGTACTATCTATTGAAATGGCAACATAAATAAATTTATAAATAAACTACAAAGGATGAATTTGGATTAAGGTATCTTAAAATCAAGATGATCTTTAGGGAGGGAGGAAAAGAAGATTTAAAGAGAGGATTGCTTGGTTCCAATTAAAAATATATTGTATGGATTCCATCTAGAGACAATAGAAAAAATATTTTAGGAGGAGAAAGTGTTTTGCCCTTGTTTTAAAGCAGGATGTTTCTGTGTATGTTAAAGCTTGAAAACAGTGTTTGCTGTTTAACCTTCTTAGACGAAAGATCCCAGGCTTGATGTGGTGAGGTTTGTTCTCGGGATGTGGCCTCAGAGGGCAGAGCTCTAAGCAACTCACTGGTGTGCTCTTCTGCAGTGACTTTGATACTCTTTTGATTATGAAAAATATAGTTTGTTTTTTGAGACACACAGTGTGCATTATGGTCCAGCATCCCACATCTATCTATATAGTTTTTTTAAAAAGTTACACAAATGATACCCTTATTGTGCGTTACGCTTAATTTATCTGGAAGAACTTATTGATATTTTTAACAGGAATATGGGGCTCTTAACATCAGCATGTACATACATGTATTTTTAAATTCTTATTTTTCTCAAGGAAAAGACTATACGTTAGCATGGAAAGCTTTCACAAATTTTAAACATATAGAGAAATGCTGTTTTCCCTGTTTTACAATGAAGTTATTGAGACACAGAGACGTTACTTCCCTCCAAATCATGTACTAGTTAGTGGTAGAGCTGCACTTTCAATAATGATTGTGAATACTTGCAGTGATGTATGCCGTTCTTACTGATTTATGATCAGTGTCTAAATGTTTGAAACAATTGGCCAAGTTTAGAGTTTTTCAGTTTGTAACCATAAGCATAACAACCTTCACTGATTGACATAGAAGCATATCCGGTAGTGTCAGGCTATTAGCATCTTATATAGCCCCTAACCTGTGGCTGTACCTTCTTAGCTTCTTATTTGTTATATATTTATGAACTGAAAAGTGAAAGCCTGTTAAAAATCACCTAATATAAAAACATTTAAAATAAATAGTAAATATCTCTTTACTCTCCTTATATTCCTACACATATCCTAGAATCCCATAGTCAGTTTCCATCCAAAACAAGTCCGCTGTGAGTTTTATTGAGATTGTTTTGCATTTATAGATGAAATTTTTGAGAATTGACCTTGTAATATTATTAAGCTTTTCAGTCTATGAATATGTTATATAAATTTATTTAGGCTTTCTCTTTTTTAAATTGAGGTAATATTGATTTACAACATTGTATAGGTTTCAGTTGTGCAGTTTCTCACCTCAGCAACTGTATATAGTCCACCACATCAAGTACCAAGTTGCCATCTACTATCTATCAGGATAGGTAGTTTTTTATACAAAGGAGTAAACAAAAGAATGATACGTACATATAAACCTGTCTTGTTTTGAAGATAGAGATGAAAGTGTATTCAAACCTTTTTTTGTGACTTATTTCCATTTCATGTATTATTTGCATGTTTATGTGCTGGCTCTATATTATTTTTTCACCTGATGGATGAATCATTATTTCATGAGTGTTTGATCATGGACAATTGACTATTAGTATTTTGCTATTAGAAACAATACTACAATGAACATTCTCATTTGGGTACCTGTTTTAATTTCCTTGACTATTAGTAGTGAGGTTGTTGGAGTATTCATCAATTTTATTGTTCATTTGAATTTTCTTTGAATGACTGATTGTTATCCTTTGACACACACACACACACACACACACACACACACACACACACACACAAATAATTACATCAGTATCAGTGTCTTCAAAGTAATGTGGCATATGATACAGATTTTTTTCCCCAGCCCGGTTCTGTCTTTTAACAATATGATACCTCTTTGTGTCCCATAAGATCTTTTCAACTTTTCTTTCTTCTTCTTCTTCTTCTTCTTCTTTTTTGGTTTCTGTTTAGGCAAGTCTTCCTAACCCCTAAAATATTTTCTTAATGTTTAACCCATCATCCATGTGAAATCTATTTTCATAGAAAGTGAGGTAAAGGAAGCTGACGACTTTCCTCTTCCAGAAATGGCAGTGTTAACCCTTCACTATTTGTGCATTTTTATGGTTTACACACTATCACCTTTGCTATATATTAAATGACCATATGCAGACATCATTTTTGTACTTGTAGTGTGTTCTGTTCCACTTAACTGTTTTTTGTCCTTTGTCAATCTCATTGCTTTCATTAGTATCACTTTATAGATTTGATATATGATAAGATACTCCCCACTCCAAGAAAATTGGAGTAGAATTTTGAATGAATTTTGCAATTAGCTTGTTAAATCACATAAAAATTCTGTTGGAATTTTGAGTTTTCAAAAGTAAAAAGTGTGTCTGTCAAAGTCACTGTGTTTTAGCACTTTAATTTGGTTTGATTGGTTGGGTCCTCAGTTTTTAAAGACACCGGGGTGGAATATATTTTTTGTTTTCTGTTTTGGTCTGTGGTTATAAATGTAGTTCTCTAAAGAAACTGACATCTTTAACCCCTGGTTATCCCCAGCTTAGTCATTTCCCTTATTTAATTGATATTCTTTTGAAATTAAGTTTGACTGGGGTGGAGGTAGGTGTTGGAAAGGAAATAGCAACATCGTTGGCACTCACAAGTTATTTAAAAGTCTGTTTTTGCTGTCCAAATGGGGATGTTTGTAGATGAAAATGAGATACTTCTCTAAGTGAACAATATACCATTACTGTTGAATTGCACTGTGTTTTTATTTGAGTGGGTTTGGCAAGAGAATTTGCCAGATAAATATATGAGAATGAGAAGAAAACTCAAAACTGGGGATACAAGTTTCTAAGAAGAAAGAAAGTTGACTATATGCTCAAATATTTCAGACATTAGTGAATGACAGCTGGTAGTTCAATGCCTTTAAAATTTTGCAGTAACATTACACTAGTTTTTCAGTTGTTTCTGGAAGTATAGAACTCAGTAATTCATGGCTATATATCCTTAACAGACTTATTAGCTCACTAGGGAGAATCTTGGTGACATGCTTGGGAAAACAAAACAAATATTTTTATAGCATTCAGTTACAACATAGGAAGGGTGTAATTGGCTAAGTCATATGAAATGGTTACAGTGCCTTGCCTTTTAACAAGCTGTCCAGCAGTTTCTCGTTAACTAGAAATCACTAATCAATGCAAGGATGTAACCATGGAGTGATGGAATATAGATCCTAGAGTCTTTGAGCTGGTTGCAACTTTGGGAAAACTTTACCTAGTAAGTTACATTTGAACATGCTCTTGAAGGAAGACCCAGTATGTATGAATCACAGCTGAAGAGGAGGGAGTATTCTAGAACAGTAGACTGTTCCAAAACTTTTGATGAATTTTTTCAACCACCATAATCTTAAATGCCTTAACTTTTTTTTTTTTGAGGCTAGATCTTACTGTGTTTCCTGGGGTAGTCCACATCCCATGAACTCAAGTGATCCCCAGCCTTCAACCTCCCAGGAAGCTGGGATTATATGCACCCACCACTGCGCCCAGCTGCTTTTCCGAGACCAGGTCTCACTATGTTGCCTGGGGTAGTCTCGAACCCACAATCCCAGGCCTCCCAGACTCCTATGCCTTGATGGTTAATTATTTTTTCCCTTAAAAGTACAACACTTATTACCCAGGCCACTACATTAGCACTAACTATACAATCACACATTTGAAAATTATTCCTCCCAGCTCAGTTCAACTGAAAGCTTATTATTTGCAAAGCAATGTGCCAGGCACCAAGAAAATTAGAACAAAACCTCTCTGGGTAAATTCAAGCACTTGGACTACAGGCACTTGCCATTGCCTCGGGCTAAATGCCTTATCTTATGGTTAGAAATCTTTCATGATGGTTCACATTCTTTTATTTCTTGTACTGTATTTTGTCGTTTAGCTATATGGTTTCCCCAAATACTTCTGTTTTCCACTAGTTCATCACCCACATCCATTCTTCCTGTTACCTTTAAAATTCTAATCTTTGCAGAATCTTGGGATAGAATCTTTCAGTCTACAAATTTATCCTAAAATCACCCCTGCAGGCATTAATAGCTGTCTGTCTGTCTTTCTGTTTTTGTCTCTGTCTTCCTTCCTTCCTTCCTTCCTTCCTTCCTTCCTTCCTTCCTTCCTTCCTTCCTTCCTTCCTTCCTTCCTTCCTTCCT
>PVHY01005455.1:0-83045 GCA_004024945.1 Uropsilus gracilis
CTTTTCCCTCTGCGCCGGACTTTGACCTCAGGACCCTACATTATATAACCCCAGTCTCCCTGGTTACTTTTAGAGTAACCACTTTACTCTCCAAGGGGGGAACTGGCCTCAGGCTAGTTTTAGTCTCTGTTTTTCAGATGCAGGTGTCTGCAATGCCCATATTTGGAACTGGGTTCATCTTTGGGTCCCGGCTTCAAAATGGAAGAGATTGATAGGGCCAGGTATTTAGGAGGCTAGGGGAAGAAAGAGCTTCTGTGCCTTTTTAGGGAGAGCCACCGTTTCAGCACCCCTGTGTGTGCACCAGCCCCAGAAGCTCTCCTGCCAAATGTTAAGGGTTTCTCTGGGAGTTTCAGTAACTAGGCATGATATGTTAAATCCCTCACCATTGGTGATGAGCTTGAACCATCCTCCCTCTAGGGAGCAAGGAGGATGGGCCTGGAAGTCCTTGGTCTTTCTAAAACTGTGGAGAGAGACCACTGGTCATTCTCCAGCGTGTGGAAGACAATCTTTCCACTCCTGAGCTTCCTAAGCTTTTTAGAATGAGGACAAAGACTGAATTCTATTCCCTTTGTATTTCCTTCGTGCTGCCATTTGACCTTATCAGAGTCAGGGTTTTTGTTTTGTTTTGTTTAATCAACATCTTGCTGTTCCTTGAATTTGATAGACTTTTCAGTTTTGTAGCCACTTCCTTGGTACTTTGCTTGTCTGCATCCTTACTCTTGGTCATCTTTGTGTTGGGCTCCCAAAGGTCTTGCTTAAAGCTTCACCTATTACTCCTTTTTCGCTAACTTTGGGCATTGTAGAGGAGGAAACATGTCTTTTGCGTCTATCCTTCTAAGTTCTTGATTGCCTCTGTAAAGAAAGGCAGATTAACCAGAAAAAAAGCATACATATTTACCTAACTTACATTTTATGTGATATGGGAGCTTTTATAAGGAAATGGAAAACTGACTCACAGAAATGGTTAAACCCAAGCATTTTCTTCTGTTAAAAGAAGAATGGAAATCATGATTAGGACAGAGGATATGAGGCAAGTGTAATGAAGCGGATTGAGTGGGGCCCATTTGTGCAGATTCCTTTGTGTGTCCTTGTCTTCCAAGGTAAGGAAGCTCCTTTCATCTGGGTATGGTAGGGGCACCTCTCACTTGAGGCTTTAGGGGCAGGCCAGGAAATCCTTCCTGCACATGCCATTTGCCGGGTTTCTTCAACTTAAAATGTTCAGTATGCCAAGGTGTCATATTTTGTGCTAGCGTGTCCTGAGCCCTGCCAGTGAGCTGTCTCTGTAGAAAGGGGTTGCATTTCTAGAGCTGCCTCCCTGATAGCCCTTTTGGGATGTCCTGCCATCACTTCACAATCAGTGTCGAAACCCAAAACTTCCCCTTTCAACTTTCCCTTTCAACTTCCTCTTTTATCAAAATTCTGTCAGCAATAGTTCCATTCACCAGACTTTCTTTCATTTCTTATACTTTATATATGGAGCAAATGAGAAAAAAAATTGAAACAGAAGTTCAATTTATTTATATTTGAAAATACCCTGTCCTCTTTGCTTTTGTAGTATCTGCACCCAAGCTGGATGATCAGCAGATGTTTCTTCAGCTAAATACTATGTGACTCTTCCGCTCACTCTGTCCTTTTCACTCTAGATTCTACTCAGATTGAACCCTCACTAAAATGCACACAGTTTATTGTGGTGACCTCACCATCTTTTAGCATTGGTCCCTTCTTGGGTCTGTCCACATGGCATGCTGCTGCCAGATTAATTTCCTGAAAGCTTACTTTCATCTTGTCAAGAGCCGTTATTGCTTACAGATTCAATTAACACTAATTAGTCTGGCATCCCGGGTTTTAATCAGCTAGTTTCATGTACCTGCTTGATTTTACATTTTTACTTTCCACATAAACCCATTGTAGCTAATTAAGACAGTCAGTCTTCTTATTCTCTACTTATTCCCACTTACATGTTTGCTTCGCTGTTCTTCTAACCTAGAATTCTCTGTCATTCTCTCATTTTGGCAATTCAGATTCTGTACTTAAAGACCTGACTCCCAACTTAGGCTCTGTAGGCCTTCAGTGAGTGTTAAATGAATGAAAGAGAACCTTTATGCTCAACAAGGGTTTCATGTGATTAAATTACTCTCCATTATGTCCACAGACTCCATGGTCCTTTCTGTTAAGGTCACATTTCCCACAGCTTGTTGCAAGTTTAGTAAATGATTAATCCATTGAATAAAATTTGGTATATGAATGCTTTAGTCAGATACTAGGAAATTTGAAGTGACTTCAAAGTATTATTCTCTTTATTTCTACTTTAATTATAAAAGAGCTTGTAAATTAGTCTTTTCTTAGCTTTACCACTAAATGAATCTTTTTTACTTAGTGATCTAATTGAATGATTTCAGCACATGCTCTGTGCAATTACATTTGTGCAGCCTATAAGAAACTATGGCAACAGACTGAAAAATGTGTTTTTACTCTTTGTTTTCCTCCATAAGGGTGGGGATTTCCAAATTAAGTATCTCCCAATTTAAGATCATAGATAAATGTGCATTACAAATTATGTTCAGTAGTAGGGGTAAAGAAGTCATTTATCAATCATAGCATATGTATAAAATCCTAGAAGAATATGTCGAGGATTAGCAATAATTTTCTTTGAGTGATGGGAGTATGGGAGATTTTCACGGTCTGCTTTAGGCCTACTTATCTATAATTTTCTTAAACTGTGAACCTCTATTACTTTGTAGTAATACAAAATGAGCACAGGTATTTCAATTGAGGAGAAAAGATAATCATCTTTTTAGTCTAAATTTATTATTTAAAAAAGTATATTGGTCATATTTTACACACTCCACATAGCCATATCAATATGGCAGGAAAAACTGAAGGGATTCTGTTACAATATAAGTGTGTCCAAGTACTTTATATCATTATGTCACACAAGATTCTCCCCAAGAACTGTTTCTAATGGAATCATTTGAATATTGAAATTACTTGAGTTTTGACAAACTTTTTTTCTTCTAAATGCATTGACTTCTTACAAAGAGATTAGTTAAATTCAGTTTTCCTAAGCAGAGAGTATGCCTTTTAGGACAATAATGCTACTCAGGAAGTGAAGGGTTTTCAGTGGCAATAAACACTAATATATTAATAAATTAGGAAATGAGGAGTTTTTGATGAGGATAGTTTATTAAGCAAAAAGTTGGTTAGTTAAAGTTTTTGTGAAAGCATTAAAGCTGCTCCCACCTGTCTTCTTTAATGATTAAACTAGGTAATAAATTCATGTTAAAAAAAAAACAACTCTACTTTTGCTGAAAGAGGCTATCTAGGCTGATTAACAATAGTGATAGCCAGAAGCAGACATTGAAAAGTTTAAAAATATTTACTGTTTTAGTTCTTTTATTAAGACAACAACTTTTATGATGTAGACATCAAAACAGATGCCAGATGTAACTGCTGAGATGGCATACTGCTATCTTCCCCTGGACTAGCTCTCACCAAAAAATTTTAAGTTGGTTGCTATTCTTTGTGACTTTATGTACTTATGAAGAGTACATTGTTTCTGTGGGAAGGAGTTTATCCTTGCAGCAAGGAGTTAGGAGTTGAGACTGAGACTGAGGTTTTGGTGCCATTACACCATTGCAACCAGAAACACCGGGTCTCTGCCTAGCCAATCTATCCTTTCCCCTCACGAGTCAAGAGGGAACTGTCTGTAAGGAACAGTCACCAGTGAACTCAGATGCTACTTAAATAAAAGCTGTACAGCTTCACAGCCACCAGTATGGAAGAAGAACTTCCTTGGCACTGTTATGAAGGTTTAAGACTTAAGTAAGGGTTTTACCTTCTCTTCCAACCCATTCACCTAAATCTTGGGACCAGCATGTGTTTCGGGTGTGTGAGTTAGAAAGTTGGAGGAGACATCAAAGTAGTTAGTTCAATACCAGCTCCCAGGAGAGCCTCTGAATGCTTTGATTAACCACTCCCACAGTGAAGAAGACATATCCAGGAATGCCCCCTCAACCCCAGGGGTCTTGTGAGAAGGAGAAGGGGGGAAGGGAGGGAGAAAGATTGAGAGAGGGAGGGGGGAGAGGAGAGAGAGATACAAAAAGAAAGAGGGGAGAGGGGAAGGGGCTGAGACCTTGTATAAAGACTGTTGATTTTCTAGTGGAATTCACTGAGTCAGAATCTTGAACTCCAGGGTTACTAGATTAGTAGTCTTTCTCACTGTTGGGGAGAACGCAAAGGGCGCTGGGCAGAGGTGTATGCCTTGGCACAGGAAAAGGAGCACCTGCAACCACATGGGAGTCTCAGCTGCTTTCAGGTATGAAGAAAGACAACAGCCTCTTCTCTCAGTAGGCCTGTTTCTGGCCCAGTCTGGTCCCGGGCATGCAGGTAACTCCACACCATCTGAGAAACCTATCATTTTGGACTTGCACATTTCGGCATGTGAATGACTCAGAAACGCACATCTCTATAATTGCCTAATGTTTAGTTCTCCTCTCCAGTGACACGAAGTTTGTAAATATTTTCTAATGAATGTTAGTATTTATTAGAAATGGTTCTAATAAATGTTAGGATTGTTGCTGGGCAATCTGAGCCCCTGCTCTTAGGTTAACAATAAAGGAGAAACCGTAGTTTATTTTCAGCCTTTCATGCTCAAAGGAGTCTAATTACAGTGACAAGTCAAAGCCCAGAAACGAGCACCATCGGTGTACCTAGACTCACATGGCGGAATCCTTGTTTGCTTTGGTTGGGACTTTGCAGTCTCTGACTCACGGGTTGCTTCTTTGTATTGTCATTAACACAATGAAAAATCTTTGTAATTAGCATATTGCCCTCATGCCTATAAGTGATAGAGGTGCCTATTGATTTCTTTCCTTATGTGTGGCCCCTTCTTTACCTAACAGATGTAAAGGGAGGAGTCCATGTGTGTTAGTTTCAAGATCCCGGAAACAGCCTATGTGATAGCACCTTTTTAATTTTATTTTGCTCTTTAAAGTTAGCTTTTAAGGACAGTAGATGAAGGTAAAATAGAAACTACTGTTCGTGATGTTGATTTTGGAAAATTCTTATGTTTTATAATGACAGAACAATTCTCCCCTCCTCAAGAATTCCCTTGCAGGAAACAACAATAAAACCTGACCTTAATATAGCAAGCAACTTTTAAAGGTACTGGGGAAGGTGAACAGAAGGAAATAACTTGAGTGGGGCATACACAGTGTGAGGGCGGGAGCTGTACAAAGCCATTTTGCCTTTTCAGTGATTTTAGCCTCAGGCTCAGTACAGTCCATGGTCTGGAGTCTCTGGTGGGAAAACAATAGTTTCTCTGACCCAGAAACTAGAAAACTGAAACCAGAGAGCCCTGACCACGGAAGATTGTGGAGGAACCCAAGAAGAAGAACCAGCGGAGGGGAGTCTTTAACTTTTGTATTCACTGTAACTGGCCTCTGACCTTGGTTGCAAACATCAGACTCATCTCAGCTAAAGACAGAAACGTCTGAACTGGACAGAACTGTCTCCTAAAAACATTCAAGTTCAAGTTCAGTCTAAGCACTGATGGGCAATGACTTAATCCACATGTCTGTATTATATCGCCTACACAAAAACCAGAAAGGATGGTTTGGAGCACACATGGAGATGCAGGGAGAGTGACGCCCCAAGGGTGGCTTGGAAGCAGCTTGCCTTTTCCCAGATACTTGACCCTGTGCATCTCTTCCATCTGGCTGCTCCTGAGGTACAGCCTCTGTCATAGACCAGTAATCTAGTTATGTAAAGTCTGTCTCGGAGTTCTGTGAGCCCCTCTTACAAATTAATCGAAACCAAGGAAGGGGATGCTTGGAATCTCCATTCTGTAGCTAGTTGGCCAGAAATGCAGATGACAAGCTGGTTTTGTGATTTGTGTCTGCAGGGGGCAGGTGGGAGGAGAGTAGTTTTGTAGGTCTGAGCCCTTAACTTGTGGAGACTCATCTTGTCTCCAGATAGAAAGTGTCACTAGGTTTCCAAGTGAGTTAAGAGAGAGGACTAGATATAGTAAAGCTCAATCTTTGGCTCCTTATGCAAACTGAAGCCTTTCCTTTGTTGGACTGAAGTGAACCACAGGATCTGCTTAGACTTACTATTTCCTTTGCCCTAAGCTCTGCTTAATTTTAAATGATACCTTTGAAACTGGCTCTCTGAAATCTCATCATTCTTATGTAAGAAAAGGCCAGGAAAGATAAATTTTAGGAGGATATTCAAGTGGAAAAAGAATGTTTTTTAATAAGCCCAGGGCTAAACTTGCTTCTAGCCTGATCATGCCGACTTCTCTTAGGACCTAGGGCTTGAGGCCTGAGGGAGGAAGGGAATTCTCCAAGTTTGCTCTGCCTTTGGTCACCAGTCCATGGGAGTAGTCTTGATGGAAAAGCACTTCTAATAGTGAATAGTTTGCCAGCTAACCCAAAGAAAGGAGACTCCAAATAGAGGGGACCTTGAAGAACAAGTGGCAATCTCCTCTTCATGGAACCCTTCACCACCCCCTACCCCAAGTACAGAAGGCGCAGGGGCCTTCACCCTGAATCCTGTTTTTTCTGCCTCAGGGAGCTCACTGTGGAGCCTTGAATGGAAACACTTTCCCTCTGCAGGCAGTGTCTTTTTATGTCACAATTCAAGTGATAGAGGGATAGTAGATTATGAATCAAAACAGCCCTTCACAGGTCATCAGAAAGATCTTTGTGATCATCAGAATGATCATCAGAAGGTCATCAGAATGATCAAAGTTTCCTGGATGGTGTATTTTGTAGAACAAGGTGTAATTATTTGTTACCTCTTTTAATTTCCTGTAAAAATAATTCTTTGATTAGTATAGAAAGGTTGCAGTGTTTTGTATTAAAAGACATGATGCTTTAATAATGTCTTAAGCTTTACATTTTCACATAATAAAATGGCAACATTTAATATTCAGTTAGAAGAGAGTCACATTATTTCAAAAGTGGTTGTTTCCTGTGAGTTTGACTTTGAACAAAATCTATTCAAGCAGCTAGAGGAGGATATGCCATCATATATGTACCTGAAGATACTGCCTATGTTTTTGACCATTCTAGACTTTGATACCAGTATGAACTTGAGGCTTGGATCATGTGATCAGTTCCCATTGTAAAATTGTGCATTAATAGTCAAATTCCTAGAAAAAGTAAAAAGAATAGTGATTCTTATGAACCAGGGAGAGAGGAAAAAGGCAGTGGGTATAGAGTTTGATTTGCAAGATGAAAATGTTCTAGAAATCTGTTGCAAAAAAAGTGTAGTTAACAATACTGTATTGTACATTTAAACATGCTTAAAATTGTAAATTTTGATCTTTTTTATCACAATTGAAAGCATTTTGAAAAAAATATGTGTTTAGTTCATCTTTGGAAAGATAATTACTTCTTGACTCTTAATTCTGGAAGTTCTTAGTTGGATCTGCTTTTCTTGAAGTTGTAATCCCAAAGCATTAATTTATTTTCAAAGAATTATAATCATGCTTACTGGTGGTATACAATAAGCTCTGTATAAATCTACTCATTTAGTCCTTGTCACAGCCCCATAAGGTAGGTATTATGATATCTTTTGCTCTCTTATTATGGACATTTTCAAATATACAAATAATTTAAAAGACATGTATCTTAACCATTTTATACTCACTATATAGATTCTGTGATATCTTGTTATCTTTGCTTTATCACATTTATTCATACCTATATTCATCCATTGATCCATCTTATTTTTAAAATGCATTACAAAGTAAATTGCAGTAAATTGTAGGGTAGGTATTTTTGTTGTCTCCATTTTACTCTTGGGGGACCTGAAACAGAGAAGTTAAGCAATTTGTTGAAGATCACTCAGTTTTCAAGTGGTGGAAGTAGGATTTGGACTGTTCCTGCATTAGTTCACATCTACAGAATCCTGGCTCACAGAATATTAGCAGGAGTTACCATAAGGAATTTTGTGATCCAATAAACCTGGCAGATAAAATATCTGTCTTGAAAATTCATTTGCATATTTCCACGCTACAAGATCTGTGCAGTTAGGCAATAAAAGCACTCATTAAACTTCAAATCAACCATTTTAAAGTTTATTCAATGTTTATTCTCTCTCCCAAACCTAACACCCATTAATGTCTCTTAGAATAGGACCGGAATTCAGTGGAACTCACTTTGGAAAGTGCTCATTTATAAGATCTCCTAGTAGACAGAATGTGCTTTTGGAGTTTATATTTTTAAGCCTAGTCCTATAATTTTAGAGCTGGTGGAGTTCTGAGAGCTCGCTAACAACACTGTGACTTCAGAGATGAGGGAACTGAGACACACGGTGGTCAAGTGCAGGCTAAATACATTCAGGTGCTCAGTGACAGGAATGGAGCCCAGCCCTGAGCCTGGGTGGCATCTGGTAGATACCCGGTCAATATTTGTTAGCTAGATAAGTACATCTAAATCTGTCCAGTTTTCTTTCCATGACATCTTTCATATTATAATATGTGTTTATTTTCAGATTGTATGAGAGCCTGTTAACACTTATGTTTATGATAATGCTTGATGAAGATGATATATAGTCAATAAGTTCTCCAAAATTTTATTGTAATGTATAGCAGACAGAAAAGTGCACACAGCATAGCTGTACAGTTTAACAAACAATTGTAAAATGAGCCCTGGTATACCTACCCAGGTCAAGAAGTAAAATATCGCTGGTACCTCAGAAGCCCCCCATGAACCCTATCCTATTGCTCATCCTCTTATTTCTCTTTTCTTTTTCATTTTTAGCCAACTTAACAGGACATGCAGAAAAGGTGGGGATTGAAAATTTTGAACTCCTGAAGGTCCTCGGAACTGGAGGTGAGACATTAATATTTTAAGGGGTAAAAAAAGTACTTGTTATGCCTGTGATCATGAATGAATTCCCCCCCACATAGAAATCAGTTAAAATGTAGAAAGCATAAGGAAGCCAGTAGGAGTAGTGGCAGAGCACTGGGCACAATGGCATGTGCCTGTAAGTAACAGCCTATGGAGTCGTGTTTGGGACTGGGGATCGCGGTTTGAGTGTCGCCCAGGGAAACATGACAAAACCTAGACCCAAAAAAATAACTGGGTGTGGTGGTACACACCTGTAATCCCAGCTACCTGGGAAGCTGAGGCTGGGGATTGCTTGAGTCTGTGGTACCATGAGCACATGAGCCTGCAGTTCCACGGGCA
The DNA here is from genome assembly GCA_004024945.1 of Uropsilus gracilis. NCBI lineage: Eukaryota > Metazoa > Chordata > Mammalia > Eulipotyphla > Talpidae > Uropsilus > Uropsilus gracilis. The sequence goes on from PVHY01005455.1 coordinate 9,198, forward strand.
AAAATAGCAAGACCTAGTCTCAAAAAAAAAAAAAAAAAAAAAAAAAGAATAAAAGAATGGTGTCAGAGAGCAAACCATTTTTAGAAGAAATAGAAAAGGCAAAATTAATGAGGACTTAGGAAAACCAATCTCTTACGCTGCTATTGGGAATATAAATTTGTTCAGTCTTTGTACAAGGCATAGTATTTAAAACTATGCCTACAGTAAGATCATCCCTGGGTCAAGTACTCTGTGAAGTACTTTATGTCAGTCGACTCCTTTAGCCCTCACTCAACCATGTTGATGTTCAGTGTGCATCATTTTTAATAATGGAAAACTCAAGGCCCTTCAAAAACCTAAAACATGGATTTGGATAAATAGAACTTGGTTCTATATTCTTGAAAACTTTCCACAGTGTAAAAAGTAAAATCAGAATAAGGCCACCAAAGAGAATGTATGTATTGTACCATTTCCATAATAGAAAAAATTGCATAAATGACTATCTGCCTGTACTGTGTACACAGACAGATCTGAGACAGACCCAAACGGTAGCTATGGTTGTCCCTGGGTGATGGGTTTTAGAGGACCTTGTTCTTCTGCTTTGTACATTTTTTGTGCCTCCCAAGTAGTTGCCACCACTGTCTTTGCTGTTTGAGAGTCAGGGTCCCACAAACATCTGACTTGCTCAGTTACAGAGATGCTCGCACTTAAGTGAAACAAGTCAAAAGGAAAAAGATGACTATTGAATGGTTTCACTTAACATGTGGAGTACAGAGAAAACAAATGAAGGGTCAGGTGAAAGACAAACTTGCCCACTGACAGTAGATCTGAGGCATCCAGCAAGGAAAAAGGCAGGACAGGGGTCAGAACAGGGGAGGGAAGTTCATAAGGGACTGAGGTGTGATGGGTGGCAGGTGCTGTGGTGGCTGGTGGTGGAAGAACTATGGGGACTACAATGGAAGAAATCAAACACAGTCCAAATATTAAGAATGTAAGAAAATAAATGTTTAAGAAAAAAGAAACTCCACGTGTGGTTTATGGTTCTGCCTTCACTGGTTTGCAGTTCTGAATAATCCATGGACAAGACTCCTATGTTTTCATTTTGCGCTGGACCCACCAGATACGTCACTGCCCTTATCAGGAGCACTTCTGGCCTCCACCTCCCGCCCAGACTCAGTGCTCTGCAGTCACTACTGCTCTGAGATCTTGCTGCTCTCATTTCCCTTCCTTTAGATGGATTGGGGAGGTGATTTGTGGCTCTTTCCCATCCTCAGTAGGCCTGTGGGCAGAGAGCCTCAGAGGACAGACTACTTTTACTACTCACTGAGGTTCACCTCTGCTTGGGGGTGGGTACACCATCTTGAGTTTTTCCAGGTGAGGCATAGGGTGGTTAGGGCAAGTTGCAGCTGTCCACAAGTGAGTATCTTCTTTTTCCTTCCAAAGTGTCAGGCCTACTAGTGGGAGAAGAAATATTTTCTCCTGCACTTCCGCAGTCAATCCTAGCCACTGTCCCAGCAAACTTAGGTATGTAGTTAACTTCAGTTCTGTGTAGTTTGTCTTTATGTTGTTGGGTATTGAGCCTTCATACCCAGAGCCTTGCTAAGTAGGGACGTCCTGGTTTCTCTGAGTAGTTGAGCAGATCATGGAGAGCCAACCTTTACAACTGCCAGTGAATAACCGCTGTAGTTTATTCTCATCAACAGACCATTTTCTTTTTTAGGAAGACTTTAGTGACATTGCCAGCTTGGAGGTTTTACAGTTCATTCTCATTGTTAGATAATTTATAATTTTTTCTTTTAAAACTAGCCCTATACTATCTTATCTGTGAAATATAATGCCAAAATAATCAAAATATTTCCTAACTGGGTTCCTATTTTAAAGGCAGTGTCTACTCAGGGTTTCTCAAGTGTATGACCACCATCCCATGGTGACTCAGTTCCCTTAAAAATAGTGTTGTGACATCTTATCAGAAACTTTTTCAGATTAATTTATATGATGGCCATAGAATCCGTTTTATCCACATGTTTTTTCCTTCAGAATACTTCATGGAGATTTCATTTCACAAACTATACAATTACCCTATTAAAGGTTGACTTGCCATTCACAGCAACATGGATGGAACTAGTAGATGATGCTAAGTGAAATAAGTCAGCATGATAATGACAGAATACTGGATGATTTCACTCATGTGAAATTTAGAGGGAAAAACAAAAACCAAAACCAAAGGAACTGATAAAATTAAACCAAAAAAAAAAACAAAACACAAAAAACCTAAAGCTATGGCTGTAGAATAAGGCTGCTACTATTTATAATTGCAAGGACTTCGAAGCAACCTAAATGCCCCAAAACAGAGGATTGGATGAAAAAAATGTGTTGTATATACACAATGGGATATTACTCATCAATTAAAAATGACAAATTTGATGATTTCATATCATGGAAGTACTTAGAAGAAATCATATTAGCAGAAACAAAAAAGAAAAGACAAAAACCAAGTGGTTTTACTAATATATGGTATATAGGAAAAAAATAAAAGCCATGAGGAAAAGTCAAAACAAGCTAACCACCAAACTGAAGCACACAGCTTGGGGCAGGGGGGAAGGAGGGGGAACGGTCAGGGAGGGTGGGGGGGGGGGTGAATCCCTGGGATTTCAAAGATATGAAATTTATATATAAATAAATTTTTAAAAAAGAATAAGACTGCTACAGGGAGTTAGGGGCCCCTTGGCTTAGGGTAGAGGACTAGGTGCTTGGATGGGGGTTGGGATGACAACATACATCTGTGGGTATGTGAACCTATTCTAAACCATGTATAGTGTGTAAACCAGTGTGACCTCAGTAAAGAAAAAAAGAAAGTGCACGTTTAGTGGTTTCAGTACATTCTCATTTTTGCAGCCATCCCCACAGTTAATTCTAGAACATTTTCCTCTCCTCAAAAAGAAACTTTGAACCCTTCAGCTGTTCCTTCCTGAGCTTATAATTCTCTCTAACCTAACATACTTTCTTTATCTATGTATTTGCCCATTTTGGACATTTCATATAAATGGATTCGTATAGCATATGGTCATTTGTGTATGACTTTTTTCACTTAGCATAATGTTTTTGTGTTCATCTATATCGTAACTTATTTCAGTACTTTTTATGGCTTACTACTATTCAATTATATGGGTAGATCACATTTTATTTACCAGTTAACGGACATTTGGGTTGTACTCACCTTTTGGTTATTAAGAGTAAAGCTCCTGTAAATATTTGTGTACAAGATTTTTTGTGAACATATGTTTTAGTTTTTCTTGGGTCTGTACTTAGGAGTGAATTACTAGTTCATATATTAATTTTGTTTAATTTCTTGAGGAGCTATCAGCCCATTTTCCAAAGTTTGCAATACATATTGCATTTCCACATAAAATGTATGAGAAGCTTTTTTCCAATATCTTATGTCCTTTCCAAATGTTTTTATTTAACATTTTGACTATAGTTATCTTTCTTATTGTTAAGTGGCCATGGTTGATTTTTAAGAATGAAATTTATTGATGTTTCTTGTCCTGCTCAAATAATTAGAGTTAGCCCTCAGTTTTGTTTTAGCTATTTTATACAAACTCATGTAACCTTAAACATTTTTAATGCAAGGTTATAGAACATCCCTCCTAAGTCAATTCCAGTTTTAAGTAGTCCTTGATGAGCAAATAATCTTTACATCCTTACTTTTTGCTACAGATTAGGTATAGCAATTATGAGATTGTAGGAAATTTGTATAAAAATATGTGCTTAAACTTTAGTTATAATCTGTGTTGCCTAAGTTTATAGAGTGTCTTGACCTTTTTTTTTTTAATTAAGTCTCATCTTTTTATTCAGTAATACAAATCACAAGGGAAATAGGTTTTAGAGAAACAGAAATTTTTTTATCTGGTAACTTTTTAAGGGTAATGCCATACACACACACACACACACACACACACACACACACACACACACACACACACATCAATAAATATTTCCTCAACAAATGAATAACTTAGTCCACATCAGAGTTCTTTAAAGACCCATGAATATTTGAGAGTGAATAGCTATTTTTTATATTTGTAATATTTACAGATATTTTGAAGATTAGAAATTGCATTCTCTCTCATAACTAAAGTTTTAGAAATGTCATTTCTATACTTTTTTACTAAAAGCAAAATCAAATATAAATATTAACACAATCAAGTGAAATTTGTATTTATATATTTTAGGTCAAGTTTTGATTAACCCAGCTATGGCTGATTTACAAATAGAGATATATAGAAATACAAATTATAGAAAGTAAGATATAATATAAGACTAAGATGGTGTTTTAGTCCACATATGGTTAGAACCAAAAACTTTTATTCACTTCTAGTAGATGCCTCCCCTGTAGCAAAATAGACATAGACTATACAAATCTTTCAAGGACACTTTTCAAACATAGTATCAGTTATCATTGTATTTAGAGCCATAGAACTATTTCTGATCTTTAAATTTTATAGATGGTAGTATAATCTAAATATGTAAGTAGAAATAAAAAGGCAACTTTTTCCCTCTTCTAATAGGATAACAACTTAGATATCCTGGAAAGTCTGTCTCATTAACCCCCAATTTTTGGAGTCTAATGCCTTAAAATATCTTTTTAAGGTAAAATACCTAAAAAAAATAGGCTGTTCAGCTGTACAGATCAGCTCAAAAAATTAGGGAAGAAACTTAGAATTTAAAAACTGGAGTATCAGAAAAGTAAATAAAGTCCCTGTGGATAAAAGGTTATGCTGGGGAAATCTGCCAGTGAATTATGAGCTGGTTGTTTGTATAACTATTTTCACAGTTAATATAGGAGAGAACATCTAAGACTCCAAAGGTAAAGAAGCCTGCAAATTAGTGAAAGACTAAATAGGAGGAAAAATACAATTTGCAAAGGGAAATGAAGAGGAAATGAAGAGAGAATGCCTTAGCATTAACTCTGGGGAAAGGGAACAAAACACTAAATCTTGCCTGAAAATTCACATTATAAGGAAGGACTCATGCAGGTTTGCAACTTAAATTTGTGCACACTTGTGTGTGTCAAAAAGACAAGAACTTAGTTTACAGTAATACCGAGTTGATGATGTTCCTAGGTATCTAGCAAGAAGAAGTGTAAATCCCTGCAGAACTTTTAGCTGGGCATGGTGGCATGAGTCTGTAAGCAACAGGGACTGGGAAACTCAGTTCGAGACCTGCCCGGGGCAACATAGCGAGACCTAGTCCCAAAAAATAGCTGAACATGGTCGCGCACACCTGTAATCCCAGCTGCCTGGGAAGCTGAGACTGGGGATTGCTTGAATCTGTGGTACCTTGAGCAACATGAGCCTTGGTTCCATGGGCAAAATAGCAAGACCTATTCTCAAAAAAAAAAAAAAAGAGAGAATGAACTTTTACCTGGATCTTAATCTGAAAGAAAATTTTACAGATTTGATCCTGCCACCAACATTTGTAAACATCCAAGAAGCAAGCTATTATGATTTTTAAAAAATAGAAGAAAATAACAGAATTAGACTTGTATAGACTTGGAATTACCTGGTATGAAATATGATACACGTGTTTATGATTTTTAAAATTGAAAAGTGATCTGGTAGTAATATTAAACAATAAAACATGCTATAAAATGATCAGAATTGAAAAGGAACAAATAGTAATCTTAGAAGTAAAATATATTTGCATAATAAGCTCAGATAATTTACTAGGTCAGATGAGATGTAGCTGAAGAGAGAATTGGCAAATTGGGTGACAGATTTGAAAATAATATGCCAAGTATAGAATGGAGAAAAATGTTATGGCATATGTAATAGAGGAATTATGACCTAGAGGAAAGATATAGAGGATATAAATTGTCTAGCAGAGTACCATAAGGTGCTAATAAAGTAGGGAGAAGCACTATCTCAAGAGAGAATAACTGAAAGTTTATGGGGATTGATTGAACATACCAATTTTCAGGTTTAATAAATCCCAAGCAGACAAATGTAAACATGTCATATATTTATGTAAATATATATTTACTTACATAAAGATATTTAAATATCCAGATGCATTTGTATTTATGACTTTATACATTTTGATGACTTACATAAGTACATCCTAGAGAAACTTTTGAGCCCCAGAGACAGAGAAATTCCCTAAAAGCAGCCAATGTGAAAATATTGTTTATAAAAGAACAACAGGTTAACAAATGACTATTCATCAGCAACCTTGAAAAGCACATGGGCAATAGAAGAATATTTGCAAAACATTCAGGGAAAATAACAATTTATAATTGTATACCAGTAAAATTGTTTTCCAGAAGTGAGAACAAAAATAGACTTTTACAGACATACAAAAGTTGAATGTATTTTCTGTGAAGAGATCCTCTCTCGAACAATTTCTGATGGATATAGTTTTAGAAGGAACATGATCTAGGTGAGCATCTGAGATACAGAAGGAATTGGTGAATTAGGAAAATCTGATTAACGTTGACTATTAAAACCATTTTTGGTGCAAATCTGTAGGCTGAAATATAAATCAAATATAGCATCTAGGAACTAGTGTTCTGAGGCATCATGCATATGGACCTTGCAATGTGTTAAGTTACAGAATTAATTGAGAAAAGAATAGGGAAAGCAGAGTAGCCCTATAAAATTCAGTCAGTGAGAAAGCATGAGTTCTGCCAGACTTTCAAGGCATAACTAATTCTAATCCTCCACAAACTCTTTCAGAGCACAGAAAGAGTGTGATTATTTTCTCCAACTCACTGTATGAGGTTGGTATTACCTTGATCCCCAAAACTCACAGTTTGAGGAAAGAAACTATAGGCCTGTATCCCACATGTATGGACCTGGTGTGTTTTTTCTTTCCATATATTTAGTACTTTGTCCCTTTATTTTAGTTTTTGAGTGGTTTGATTATGGGTATTTAAGATGACTACAGAGGTGAGTTTGCCATTCATGTTCTTAGTTTTGCACTTCATTCCTTGCTGCTCCACTGTCCTGTAATTGGTCTCTTGTTAGTTCTGGTTACTGCTGTTTCTTGTTGCCAGCTGACAGTTTATTGCTCTGATAAGATGGAATAGTTAAGAAATGTCATCAGAGGTATTTCTGTATTTTAAATCACAGTTTTTATGACTAAATGGTGTAGGTGGAAACTTTTATTATGAAGATAATAAAATCTCAGTTTTTATTCAAAAATTTCACCACTAATCTTTCAGTCTCATTACCTTTTTAAGATAGTCTTTTTTCCCCCAGCACTACTTAGAATAATAGAAACGCCTCATCAGATGTCTTTATCTGTCATGTAAGGTCTTTTTTGGAAGTGAAACTGAAAACTTCTGATGAATTAATTTTCCTATATTTTGAACTAGAAAAAATTCTATTCATCCAGAATATTCAAGATCTTGTGGAATATTTGAATATGAAGATTAACTTTTAATTCTCACATGCATATAATATTCATGAAAAAACTTTTCTACTCAAGTACTGATTTTCAGCTATCCCAAGTAATATGTTGGTCCTTTTCCTAAACTAGAAATTTAAAATAATTTGTTATCCTCTATTTTAACCTTTTTGTTTCTTGTTTCTCACAAAGTTCTTTCAAATTTTCTTCAAAATGATCCTTGGACTTACCTTTTCTGTTCCTGGCACCATAAGTTATGTAACGAACGAACACATGGGTTGTTGTTCATGTTTTCTTAATCCATCTGCCTTTGTCTAAATTCACTCTTCCATTTTATACATTTTTACCCTTTTCTGTTATAAGGAATATGTTACCTTCTTTAAAAACAGCACTGTTGTGCCATTTTCATACATCAGAATTTGTAGTTCCTTTTTTCCCTTCCTTGTTGAAGTCCAGGTTCTTGCCTTACATTCAGGTTCAGCTCTGTTTGTCCTGTCTTTTCCGCACTTTTCCTGATGGTCTCCCTACTCTTCAGTCCGATTGACTTTCTTTACTCCCCTGCTGCTCAGTGCACTTTCCCACCCTCTGATGCCCTGCCTTATCTTTGTGCTCCTCCCTTTGCTCGGTCTTGTTTTCTTTGAGTCAAAAGCACTTTGTAGAGATCACGCACTGAGTAGTTCTCTGACCTTTCCTTCCCAGTGGCTGTTCTTCTTCAAGATTGTAAGCTTGTAGAACCATCTCTTTATTTTTCCAATGCTGTTGTCTTGCTTTCTATCCACAGATGCAGCAGTATGAAATATGGGAACAGCCAGCTACTCACATCGTTTGTGCTCTTATCTCAAGCAGGTTTCTTGAGATTGATATTCCCAAATCCAGGAAATATCTTTCATTCATCTTTCAGTATTAATTTGGTTTCATGATGAAATTTTGCATTATTTGTGGGTACAATGTGTTCTAATTTTTGTCCTATTCTGCTGCCTGCCTTTTGACCATTTTGCCTTATTTGAGCCACCTCTCCAAGTAGGGAGGAAAAAAGTCTTTAAATATACCCAGTGAGTACATTATTAGTAATTCCAGTGCTAAATGAAATAAAGCATGGAGGTCTTAGCTAAAAGACATTACTTGCGCTGTTTACTTTGAATTTTCTTTGCCATACATGATCATGTGCTTGGAAGCTATTTCATCACTGTGAGAAAAAAGAAAACTTTTACTCTAACCATCAAGGATTTAGTTGAGTTGATTTTTGTCTCCTAGTAGTGCATTTACAGCTGTGACATACTTGGGTATTAAGGATGATGTAAAGAGCCCAAGCTTGAATCTTGACTGTTGCCAACTTGGGTCTCCCTAGGTTAACCACATGAACTCTGTGTGGCTAAATCCCCAGAGGAGTAGGTTAGCAATCCCTCACTCACAGTGTTAGTGTAAGATTAGTGAGATATGATTTCTTCTAGATACATCCATGTTACCATAAAATAGTCAAATTTGTAATTTTTAATTGATGTGTAATATTCCATTGTGTATATATACCACATCTTTTTCATTCAGTCATCTGCCTTGGGGCATTTGGGTTGTTTTCATGTCCTTGCAGTTATAAATAGCATTGCAATAAACATCCGAGCACAGGTGTCCCTTTATACCCACATTGAGGTCTCCTTTGGGTAGATTCCCAGAAGAGCTATTGCTGGGTCAAATGGTAGTTCCATTTTCATTAGTTTGAGGGTCCTCCACACTGCTTTCCATAGTGACTGAATCAGTAGTGTAAAAGTGTTCCTTTCTCTCCACATCCACGCTAGCACTTGTTGCCTGTTTTTTGAATGTGGGCCATTCTTACTGGTGTAAAGTGGTACCTCATTGTGGTTTTGATTTGCATTTTCCTAATTGCTAGTGACATTGGCCATTGACATGACATTGGTCATGTGCCTGTTGGCCATTTAATTTCCTCTTTGGAGAAGTATCTTTTTAGTTCTCCCATTTTTTAACTGGGTTTTTTGTTTTGTTTTTGTTAAGTTGTGTGAGTTCTTTGTGTATCTTTGTTCTCAGATCCTTATCACTTGTATGGAGGGCAAATTTTTTTCTCCACTCAGTTGGGATTCTTTTATTTTTTTCTGTTGTCTCTCTTGCTGTACAGAAGCTTTTTAGTTTGATGTAGTCCCATCTATTTATGTTTTCCTTCATTTTTTTGCCAGCTGTAGATGTGTCCAGAAATGGATTTCTGAATTGTAACTCATGAAGGGTTTTGCCTAGGTTTTCCTCTATGTATTTTATGGTTTCAGATCTTACGTCCAAGTCTTTTATCAAAACATTTTGAGTTGATTTTTGTACATGGTGTGAGGGAGGTAGGTATCTTGGTTCATTTTTTTGCATGTCTTGGTCCAGTTTTCCCAACACCATTTATTGAAGAGGCTGTCCTTGTTCCATTGCAAATTTTTCACTCCTTTGTCAAAGATTAGTTGACTATATATGTGTGGCTTTATTTCAGGGCATTCAGTTCTGTTCCATTGGTCTGATTGTTTTTGTACCAGTACCAAGCTGTTTCAATTATTATGGCTTTGTAGTATGGTCTGAAGTCTGGAGAAACAAGTCAGAAGGAAAAAGACAAAGACCAAATGGTTTCACTAATATATGGACAACCAAATGAAGGTACACAACTGGCGGGGAGAACCAGCTGGAGCAGCCAGGGACAGAAGGTGGTGGGAAACCCCTGGGGATTACAATGATGTGAAATATATGTATAGATATAAATAAGTTATTTTTTTAAAAAAGAATAGTACTTAGAAAATGCTTGATTTCAAGTATTTTAATATGCACATAAATAATAAAATGAAGTCTGTGAGAACTATTTATCAGGTTATTTACAACTGAAAAAACAGAATTTGAAAAATATTTAAAAATTTCCAAATAAGTTAAAAAGAGCATAAGATTTTCTTAATAAGTAGCAGTGGAACTAAACTGAATTATTAATAATTTGCTTATACCAGTAATGTCTCATAGAACTTTCTATGATGATAGAAATTTTCTAGATCTGTGCTTGCTAATTCAGTAGCTATTACTTGCATATGTCTGTTGAGTACTTGAAATGTAGTTGGTACAGCATAGGAAATTAATTTTCAGTTTCACTTCTAACTAATTTATATTTAAATTTAAATAGCCACATTGCAAATGACTGCTATGTTGGATAGTACAGGTGTATAGATTGTAAGCCACTGAATACAGTCTTTATTATTTTGTGTTTTAACTGGGTTTGCCCCAATTGTCATAAGTAGATTTCAATCTAAATTATTTTGGTCTTATAAAACAAGAGCTGAAATGTTATTTGTATTTCACTATTTTGAATATTTGTGAAGTCATGCCCACTCTCTCCACTCCTTTACAACATAGTTCTGGAAGTCCTAGCTAGTGAAATAAGACAAGAGAAAGATATAAAGGAAATTCAAATAGGGAAAGAAGAAATAAAGCTATCATTATACGCGGGTGATATGATACGCTATGTAGAGAACCCAGAAAAATCAATGGAAAAGCTAATTGAAATAGTAAACCAATTCAGTAAGGTAGCTGGATACAAAATCAACACACAAAAATCAGCAGCATTCATATATACAAAGAATCAATCAGAAGAAAAAGGAATTTAAAAAACACCCCACTTACTATCACACCAAAGAAAATTAGATACTAAAACCTAACAAAAGAAGTAAAAGACCTATATAAAGAGAACTATAAAACATTCTTAAAAGAAAGAGAAGATGATGTTAAAAAATGGAAAGACATTCCCTGTTCATGGATCAGGAGAATCAACATTATCAAAATGGCCATACTACCAAAGGCAATCTACTATTCCAGACTTCAAACTATACTACAAAGCCATAATACTTGAAACCAGTACCAATACTTGGTACTGGTACAAAAACAGACACAGACCAATGGATCAGAATCAGATACCCAGAAATACCCATATATATAGTTGACACATATATGGTCAACTAATCTTTGACAAAGAGGCAAAAAGCATAATCTAGAACAAGGATAGCCTCTTCAGTAAATGGTGCTGAGAAAACTGGATCAAGACATGTAAAAAAAATGGACCAGGACAATACCCTCACACCCTGTACAAAAAATCAACTCAAAATGGATAAAAGACCTGCAAGTGAGGCCTGCAACCATAAAATACATAGAGGAGAACCTGGGCAAAACCCTTCATGAATTTCACATCAGAAATCCATTTTGGGAAACAACTACGGCTGGCAAAAAAATGAAGGAAATCATAAACAACTGGGACTATATCAAACTAAAAAGTTTCTGTACAGCAAGAGACAATAAACAAAAACAAAAAGAAACCCAACCGACTGGGAGAAAATTTTTGCCCTCCAGACAAGTGACAAAGGTCTGATAACAAAGATCCATAAAGAGCTCCTGCAGTTCAACAAAAACAAAGCAAAAGACACAGTCAAAAAATGGGAAGAACTAAAAAGACACTTCACCAAAGAGGAGATACAAATGGCTAATAGGCATATGAAAGAATGTTCCACGTCACTAATAATCAGGGAAATGGAAATTGAAACCACACTGAGATACCATCTTACACTGGTAAGAATGGCCCATATAAATAAAGCGGACAAGTGTTGGCACGGATGTGGAGAAAAAGGAACTCTTTTACACTGCTGGTGGAAGTGCATACTGGTCCAGCCACTAAGGAAGACTGTGTGGATGGACCCTCAAACAATTGAAAGCAATTGTTTCAGCAGTTGACCCAGCAATCCCACTACTGGGAATCTACCCAGAGGACATGAAAACACTTAATTCAAAAGGACACCTGTTACACACATGTTTATTGCAGCTCTGTTTACAATTGCCAAGGTTTGGAAATGAATCAAATGCCCCGAACTGACAATTGGCTGAAAAAAAAGTGGTATATGTACATGATGGAATGTTACACATCAATCAAGGAGGACAAGCATGTCATTTGCAGCAACATGGATGGAATTAGAAGGACTCATATTAACAGAAATAAGCCAAAAAGAAAAATACAGGATGGTTTCACTTATATGGTGGATATAGGGAAAAACAAACAAACAAATAAGAAAAAAAAAAAACAACCAATGGGACTGACCTACGGAGTGAGAGAGGAGGAGGGGGAAGAAGGCAGGGGAGGCAAAAGGCACAAAAGATTAGGATGGTTAACAGGTGTTAGGGAAGTGGGAAAGCCCTGGGGTACACAATAATATAATATAAATATAAATACACATATATATGCAAATTTTAAAAAATTAAATTAAATTTAAAAAAACCATCACAGAGATTGTTGACATTCTCTGTGGATATCTCTTCTATCCCCCATTATACATTACCAGAAATAATAATCAGTACATTGAATTTGATTTGCCATTCCAGTGATATTTGAAACTTTTAAATCACACATCAGTAAATAATATATTCTTTTGCATGGCTATAATTTTTTAGTTATGGTATTGTAATATGTATACCTATTTCTGTAACTTGCTTTCTTCCCACAAAAAATTTTTTTTTAATTTTTAAAAAAATTAATATTTGTGAAGTCAGTTTGGTAGTCTTAAACTTGTAAAAGATTTTTTAAGTATATTAAAAATTTTAAAGATATATTAACATATCTTCTGAATATTAAAAAAAATAAGATTAGTGAGGTAATGGGTATGGGCTGGCTTCTAGATAGCCATCATTTGTGGTTATGTGTTGAACAGGGACTTTCCTTTTTGACCATTTGCCTTAAATTAGAAAAACAACTGTTTAGGACTTATTCATAAGGACAGATGATTTATTTTCTTGGTCACTCTGTTAACATCTCTGAGAGTAATTTCAGCTTACGTTATATTTCTGATAATCAGAAAATCTAATAAATATCTCATTAACGACATGGTAGTAATGGAAATTTTATTTACATTTCTAAGAAGTTAATTTGTAAATTAGCTAAACATTATGTCAAATGAAAAGATTGTGTTTCTTATTCTTTATTTTTTCTCTTAACTATTCAGACACTTTAGTTTCTAAACAGCCTTTGTGTATTTTAGGTTAGCAATCTTATACTAAGATACATATGTAGTGAGTAATTCACCTTTAGTACATGCTGTGTGTTTTATTCACTGATATGGAAGCTGAAAGGAAAAGAAGCCCAACTGCTAACAGAGCTAACTTAACATTCAACCAAGCTCAGAGTAACTTGACACATAAGAGAATGTCATTTCTTAACAAATATTTGAGAAGCCTAAAATATGCCCAATAATTGGGAAATACAACCTCTAAAAGATCTTCCACTTTGGTGTGGGGAGGGGGGTTGTCCTTCCTAATCCATTCTCCACCCTAGTGGGAATGATCTTCCTTGCATTTGAATTTGATCATATCCCTTCTCTGTTGCATACCTTTGGATTCACTCCCACTGTTCTTGGGATTGATTCTTTAGTTCACGTGTATTTATCAAGGAATGCATCATGTTTTAGATGCTGGAAATAGATTAGTGAATACCGAAAAAAAAAAAAAAAGACCTATTACAGACTTGCATATTGAATAATATGCACTTAACCCACTTAATGTAGAATTATTTTTGAGCTTACAAAATCTTGGCATGAGTGCTGGCAACGAATAGAAACAGCATTGTCTTCTCTGTAGCAATTTCCCATGAGCAGCGGCACTTTGAGCCTGTTTCAGTGCGAGGTGCCCACGGAACCAAGGTCAGGTTTGCCTTTGCTTGGGGTATTGCGTTTTTGCTTTTCACCATCTAGCTGACCTTACAAAGGGTTCTGTGGGAATATCCTCTGGTGGAGCGACCCTCCTTGCCTTGCCCATTCCAACCTGAAGTAACATCCTAGAAATTTTTTACTCATGTGTTCCAGACTCCCAAAATCATTCCTGTGTGGGCAGACTTTTTTTTTTTTTTAAAGAGACTAGGTCTCACTATGTTTCCTGGGATAATCCCAAACCCACGGACTCAATTGATCCCTATACTCAGCCTCCCAAGTAGCTGGGATTACAGGCGCACGCCACTACGCCTGGTTGTGTGGACAGACTTATTTGGATCATTTTACAGAAGACTTTTTTTTTTTTTTTTTTTTTTTTTCAGAAACATTCTATTTGCTAAGTCCTGTTTCTGTGTCTCCTGGGAAATTGGCCGCTAGAGGGTGCTGGAAATTGCTCTAAGCATCTTAAAGACACAGTTGCTTTTTCGGTGATGTGATGGAGGGGGAAAGTGGTTGAATCGTGTAGGACTGTTTTTAAAACTATGATGACTTAGTCATCACTTGTCATTTTATTCTTTTAGATGTCTGCAAAGTATCTCTGTTACAGTAGTGCTCTCAAAAGTTTGTGTTCATTAAATTGTCAAAACTGTCATTCAAAAAAAGTTTATAATTTTGCATCTTTGTATACCCTCTGTATCATATGCTTCAAAGTAAGGGTGCAGTGTTTACGTGAATCTTAGAGATTAAATGTTTGTAATTATTTTTTAATGTTATAATCCAATACTCCATGTAAAGATTTTGTTTGATACTGTCTCCCAGTCATAAATACAGCTTGACTTATCACCAGTGATATCTGACATCTTATTGCTAGAAACCAGGACAGAGGTTTGAGGGCACAAGATCTATTGTAGGAATACTCTCAGGAGGAACATGCTGAAGGAAGCAAGGCCAGGGAAAGAGTCTAAACAAGCATGTGGTCTAACCTTGCTCTAGATTCAGCCTGAACCCAGGGGAAGTTTTGTAGCCAGTGAGGAGGCCAAACTTTTGCATCCATGTTAGTCTTTGCTTGTGGCTTGGGTCACAGTGGAGTAAGGAGTAATGGAATGTAACTTCTTAGAGAGGTGGTGACTCCTGTCTGTCTTAGGCTGTTCTTCAGAGAAGGGGTCAGCTGGGATGTGGACACCAGCCTGGAGGGCATACTCTGGCAAGCTACCTTTAGCATAGTACAGGTTAACACTGGCCCTTAAGACATAATTCTTTAGGAATGCAAAGAACTTGTTTGTTGAGGTATGAACAGAGTGATTTATAAATGTGCTTAATCATCCTTACTTGTTTTCCTTTTAGTAAGAGCCTCAGGTGATCACATCTTTGGCAGTCATTTCAAAGTCTAGTCCTTACAGTAGGGCATGGTATCCTTGGCAGCTTTCTCTTCTTTCCTGCTGGACCAAAATCTTGGGTTTTTAGATCATTTGGGCCCAGGGATAAGAAATGGCCTATTAATTACATCCATGTGGATAGCATAAGGCACACTGCATACCTAAGTACTTTCATATGTGCAGTTATGAGCTGGTTTAATACATGTGGTATCAGTGCTTTCTCTGAAACTTAAAAGGTGTTGATCTAGTAGATGATCATACAGTTGGTATTTATTTAAGACAATTCAGTATGTATCAGTGCAGTCTATACTTAATTCTATAACTGTGTTTATTTTCAACCTTCATACATAGTCTTTTTTTAGGAACTATCACCATTCCTGCAACAGTGTACTGATTTGTGTTCTTGATTCAGCTGTACAGCTGTTTTTTGACCATTAAAGTAGTTAAGAAATGCATCAGAGGGTCTCGGTTAATTTTAAAACTAGAACTGGATTAAATCTAGAAACTGGCACTTTTATTGTTTCTCCATAATATGCTTTTTAATACATCCTCTAGATGGGCTAATGTAAATGTTTATGCCTAAAATAAATAGCCTGTCTTTCTTCCATAAAAATTACTGTCAGTAGTTGTGTATGTGTTTACTATGTCTTTTGGTTTGCTTTGGCATCTAATTAAGTATATATGGGATTTGTAGCTTTTCCTTAAATGTTAGAAGAAACATGCATTTTTTAGTCTATCTTAGAAATTTTGCTTCATGATTTTATAAATTCTGGTAACTAAGAATATTCATGACTCAAACTCTCCTCTTTTATCTTAAAATTATATCAAAATGCTTAGTGATAGATTTTTTGATATTTGGAAGTTAGTGTGCCATTGTGGTATCTGTTACGTAAAGGAATTTAGGAATCAGTGCTTCTGATTGATAAATATTTAAAAGTAAGTGCATTTTATTTTAAACATGTCTTTAAAATTTACAAATTTTCAAGGAGATTTAAAGGGATAATCAAAGAGAAAAAAAAAAGAAAGCCTAAAGAAGGGAAGAATAAAAGTAAGATGTGATGAAAGATATTATAATCCCCTGAGATGATTGAGCCATTGTAATGAGTCATACATTCAACTGTGACAGCCAAGCCATAAGATAAAAGGTAAATTCTTTGGCCTATACAACATTTTTTTAAAAACCATATAAATTAATCTAAAGTGGTGACTTTCAAGTTTTTTGTTTTTTACTCTTATCCGTAGAAGTAAGTACATTTTTATATTGCAACTCGTGTGTATTTATATGTGGACACACACACACACACACACACACACACTTTTTCCCACTAACAGTTACGTAGTTTGTTATCTGTCAGGCCCTATACTAGATACTCACATTAATTTATTTAGTCCCCAGACCATATGGTATACAGGTTACTACCCCTGATAAGGAAATTGAGCAGAAATAGGTTACTTATTTAGTTTTGGGTCACTCAGTTGCTAAGTACCATGTCTAGGATTCAAACCCAGGCCAGCTGGCCACAGCTGTGTTCTAACCATTGCTCTGTACTGCCTTAATGTTGTCCTGCCCATGTGCTCACATTTGTGTCTCTTCATGTATACACAGGTGCATATAGACATGAAAAAGTAAATAGCAGTTTCATGAATATACCTCTAGTATATTCTGTACTATTTCAGTTTTTAAAAATCCTGGTTGGATCCAACAAATGGGTATCACCATCCGTAACTGGTCATAACCCAGTATGAAAACACGCTGGTGTAAGGAGACTTAAATGCTTCAGTTATTATATGACTCCCTAATATACCAATAAATGCATATCACCATCCATAACTGGTTATAACCCAGTATGAAAACACGCTGGTGTAAGGAGACTTCAATGCTTCAGTTATTACATGACTCCCTAATATAAGAATAGAATCTTTGGCAAAAGATTATGGAAATACTCTTGAAAATATATAATTTTATTTTATGTAGTTCTTTTTAAAAGAGACACACTTTCAAATCTTAATAACTTTCTGAGTAGAACTTAGCTACTCCTGTGGCCCAGGGGAGGTCTTTTTGTTGATCTTGCTTAACAGATTATTGGGAGGGACATTAATGCTTCCTTTTGATTCTGCGGTTTAACACATCAGATTTTACTCACTTTGTTCAGCTTTTACTCACAAGTTCAGTATAAACTTGAAAAAGAAAGTGCCAAATTAAGGTCATTAGTTTTGCCACTGAACTCTGAGTGTGTGTGCTTGTGCTCCAGTAACAAGCCGCTCTCTGAGGTCCTATTTGTGGTGGTGGCTTTAGGGGCACTGACGTAAACCAACCTTGCATTCCTGTCCATTTGGCTGGCTTGTTAGCAAGGATACCAATTTTCAAGGACAAGACAAATGAAATGTAGAGTTTTCAGATTCTGTTTCTTGTTTGGTTCCATTTCTGACAGTTCTGTCTTGGGGTGAGTGAGATTCTACTGGGAATGAAGAAGGCGTGAGCTGGTAGGTTGATTGCTATTACCCAGAACATGACACTTATGGAAGAGAGAAATCTTTCCCCAAGTTAAATGCATATGAGAAAGGGGTGGGGCTGGAATTAGCTAGGACTCATTAATGCCAAAATGTAAAGAGATTACCTTATAAGAATTCATTGTTCTTTCTCCAAAAGGAATGAATGGATTTGTTTTGACTATACTGTGGATTTGAATTGCTGGTTTTCTTTTGCTAAAGACCTATTTTCAACTTTAGATCAAGACTGTCAACTGAGGAAGTGTGTTTATGTACTATAGAGCTAGGGTTTTTTTTTTGGGGGGGGGAAGGTATTGTTTTTTTCTCACCTTGTTTACCTGCTGGTTCATTTTTTTTCATGCAGTCAACATTATTTGAGTTTCTATTTCCATAGTTAATTGCTCATGGTTGAAAATTAGTTAAATCAGATATAGCCCATGATTTTGTGGAATTAGCAGTCCAGTGGAAGACAGGGAAGCAATCACACAAGGTGAGTGTTTCTGATCATTTTCATAAAGGGAATGAATGGTGTTTGGACAGTGTCACTGGTCTTGGTGATGGGGGGGGGCTGGAGAGAATCTGTGCCAATGACAGTTGATACATACATTTGATAAAGAGCTAGCTACTTTCCTATGACTATGGACTTGCAAATTTCACAGAGAGCTAGGTAGTACTTTGATTTGCATACCTGCCTGATAGGACTTCCCCACCCCCCACCGCCCCCAGCAGTCCTTGGTAGGAAGTTTTGGGAAAAAAGATATAAAGAGCCTTGAAGACAAAAGAAGGGATTCAGCCATTTTTGAAAGGAAAGATGGAGGCCAGGCCATGAGGGCTCTGGGGCCTTTGACCGGTACTGGTAACTCATGGCTTATAGTAGTGTAAATTGAATGCGCCTGCTGAAAGCTAACGAGGTTGGAGATTTCAACTTCGTGTTAGAGTTTGTCTTGCTGAGCTTGACTGGGATGTTTCTGGGGAAGCTGTGTGAGCCAGGCCTGAGAAGAAAATGAACTTTGCTGGTTCCTGTACTATGGAGTTTCTTTCTACTGCCTGGAGGAAGATAACAAGAAGACACATCACACCATGACTACATGCATGGAAAAGCTGCAGCATGCCAAAGAAAGATGTCTACTCTTTGAGCACATGATAATGAACTCTAAAGGATTAGACAAGTGGTGAGGTTAGCAGTACTAAAGAACTGAGGGTTTTGGACAGTGTTGAGGAAGGTTTTAGACAATGTTGGAATAATTGGGGGTTTTTCTTATGTTTCTTTAATTAAATAATTAGGAATTCACTTTATTTAGTTCTGGCTTGGAATTTTAGTGAAATGACTGCAGGTGGCAAAGGAGGCAAAGAATGTTAGTCTATATAAGTTAAGAGTTTTTTTTCCCCTCTGGTCTGGGGGAGAGCTGAGAAAAGCTGCTGGCAAACAGCAGGGAATCTTGCATAACAAAAGGGTTAAGGAGTCAGTGAAAATGCAAGGTGTTGAGCTTTGAGTCTATTTCTTAGGGAGAAGCTAGAAAGAGAAGGATTTTTCAGTTATAAGTTATTAGTTAAAAGTCTCTCACTCTTACTACTGGATTTCACCAGGAGTCAAGAAAGACTGCAGAGCTGAGGGAAAATTAGAGAGTTAGAAGGTGAAGAGAGGTTGGGAGAGGTCAACTCTTTGAGAAACTTGATACCCCTTTTTCTTAAGAGCAATGAGAGGGTTAGTGTTTTGAGCCAGAGGCTGTACTTTTATCAACAACTTAGATGGCGAAACAAAAGGCACGTTTAGATCTTTCATCATATTGAGGATAAAAGCATGTTGGGAGGCATAGCAGCATGGCCAATGACTGCTGTTACCCATTAACAAGATGGCAGTAACCTGGAGGATCGGAGGAGGTCTACCCCAGCCATGGTGAGCCACCCTCCCTTAAGTGAAAACTCTCTCTCGCATAAGATGGGATTGACTCTATGATGTAAAAAAAAAAAAAAAAAAAAAAAAAAAAAAAAAAAAAAAAAAAAAAAAAAGAAAAAAAAGAAAGTTAAGGTGCAAACCCATTTTAAAAGAATGTGTGTAAATAATGCTTTGGACATATTTTCACTTGAAATATATAAATATCCACTTTATCCACTTGCTAATCTTTGACTATAGGCACAAGATTCTCCTTGAGAATGCATTCATAAGCCATTTGTGTTTAGCATACACTACACTTGCAGTGCTTCATCTAGAATCAAGTTTTGGATTCTTTAAAGTAGAGATAGACCTAGAAACACTTAAAGTACAAAATTCTCTTGACTTTTCACAGTCCCCCCCATCCCAGTCTTCATAGGTGTTTCACCCACACCTGATTTTATTTTTCAGCAGCTCCTTTAAAAAAAAAAAGTGGCTTGCTTTCATCTAATTCTTTCAAAGCCTTTAACCTCATTTTTCTCTTTTCCTTTACATTCACATTTCAGTGGTTTATGTGATATGAATTATGTAATAAGGATAACATACACCAGCGTAAACAGGTAGGGCAGCGAGAATCAGTGAGTGGTGTGCAGCCCTTGGCTGACATGCACAGGGATGAGGTGTGTAGCCAACTAGCAGCAATTGTCTCACAGCAGCAAGAGTGTCCAGCCTGGGAGAGGTCTGGTGAAGTCAGAGTTCCTGTCATATGTATTTTAAAAGCAGTAGGTCAAGTACAATGAGCCATGCTATAAGTTCAGTATGAACACCAAATAACACATGACTACAAAGGAGCGTGTGTGGTGTGGACAGTGGTGAGTCACGAAGTGACATTGGAGTGATAGGAAACAGTGTCTCATGGGGATGGTTGAGCCTGCAGGTCCCCACGAGAACTAACTATACGTGCCAGTGGAGGGTGACACTGAGGGGGGTAACCAGAGGTCTTCTGGGATAATTGTTCTTTACCTCTTCTCGCACATAGCTGCTTCCTCTAGAAGAATGCTTGTAAACATAGGCACTTACAAAACTGTCTACATCTAATTAGCTGGCATTGCAACCTGATTACTTTCACAGAATGTAAAATCGTTTTTTTGACAAATTGACCCCACCATTTTAGTGCCAAATTTAATGGCTCCTTCCTGAAGCATTTTAATGGATTTAAATTTTACAGCTAAAATGAAAAATCTACTTATGTATGTTCAAAGTAAAACCTTTCACTCAGTGAAAGGGTGGCTTTTATTGGCTTGAACAAGTTGAAATTGTGCGGTGGTTTTTGACATGGCAGCATGCATGTCATCTTGTTTCAAAACTGTCACTCGGTTTTAACTTTTCTTTATCATGGCAAAAAGTACTCAAAACCTGATTCATAATGATAATTATGAGAAGTGGAATCAGTCCCACGTTTGGATGAGCCAGCTTAGAAGACATCTGTTCCAGGGAACATTTCCCCCCGCTCCCACCTCTGTTTAGTTAACTTGACATCATGTCTTCATGATCAGCCATCGAGAGTACTGCCGTCCAGTTCTGTTAGCATTGTGTTGTCAGGTGGGACGAAGTCCTCTTGGGCAGAATAGAAATACAATGTTCGTTTCAGTCTGAGTAGAAGTTGTCTTTATAAGATATCTAAGTTTTCCTCCAGCCAATGGAAACCTCTCTTCAGCTTAGGAAAAATTTATATAGCAGTCTTCATCCAGTTTTCATCTGAAAAGACTGCTTTCCTGGAAGTGCTTAGATTCTCAGGAGAGTCCAAAACAAGGTGTTCAGGACCTTGAGTTGAAAGATTGGCTTCATTCATGTAGTCACAGATAGGAATTACTCCTGCCCATCATTTATTTAGAATTTACTTTCAGAGCCCTGCCCTTAGCAGCCACATGGGTTTTAGGCCCAGGGCCACACTCACCGGTCCAGGCTTGGGTCCCAGGTGAGAGGGCTGGGATTTTGGAGGGGTGGGCATCCCACGCTGAGCCTTCTGACTCATGCAGGAGATGGGGGGAGCCCTGCTGGGACACAGGCTGGGGTGGGGGGGCAACAGTTGCACAACATTTAATCCCCTCTCTAGACTACTCCCACTCCAGTCAGTCCTCATCGGGAACAAGAACTCAATAAATAATCCAACAGAAGAAATAGATAAGGAGAGTGATTTGAGCAAGAGCCCTGGACACCCATATCCCCTGGGTAGGACCCAAAAAGACCTTGAGCAAACTACAGAACACAGGGCTGTGAGACCAACCATAGAGATGACAATCAGGATTACCCCAGCACCATTGCTCTCAGTGAGGCCTCGGTACCAGAGCTATGGCCTGGAGAACCCCCACCTAAAGCATGGCACACCCCCTTCTGGACAGATGGAGGAAGGCCACAGAAATATGGCAGCGGCCTGACAGCTATGCAGTTGTGCATGAATGAGGAGACCAGCCAGACCAACCTTCAATTGACATATCTCCCTTCAGGAAGTTTTTTGTCAACCAATAGCAGTATGGAAGAGACATACAGATGGAGGAGCTGGTACTATTGACTCTAAGCAAGCTTGGACGGGCTGCCTGATGCAAGCTAAGACCGGAAATATGAGAAGCATGGAAGCGTGATCTACTGTGGCCCTGAAACACTGAACCTCACCCAGGAAAAGGACATTGCTCCAGGGAAAAAAAGAAAGACTTAAAGGCTAAACATGGACCAACAAACAATAAAGAGAAAGCAGAGGGAGTGACCAGAGAGGGTTAGAGGGAACCCCCTAAGGGAACCAATAACCATACAAAGAGAAACGATGATGTATGAATCTAAAAGTAAATAAAATAATTTTTTTAAAAAGAATTTACTTTCAATCTCAAAGAAAAGCTTGTTCCTCAAGGTAGCTCAGTGCTGCAGAATGGTCCTTTGGAAAATCAGTAAACTCCACACGCTTGTTTTGGTTCACATTTCTTGGCAGAGTCTCTTGAAAAGGCTGTGGATCTGATGTGCTCAGTCAGATTCACAACAGTCCAGTAGATTTCTGAAAGTAGAGCGTGTGAAGGCACTGGATGCAGAAGTTAAAGAGCCCTGCTGAGCCTTTCAGCATGAATCTAATGTACTAAGAATCCATTTTTTAGAGGTTCCATCTCAGCCAAAAGTATTGTTAATTATTAATTGGGGGGGGGGGAGCATTTTCATCATCGGTAGTCTTTGCAGTTTCCAAAAGATGCTTTCAGAATAGAATTCTTTAGTGACATCAGCACATATATCAAATGAAAGCCAGGAGCTGACTGCACTCGAAGGCAGCTCGCCATTTCCCTCATTGCAAACCAGAAGAAAGGAATATTGCTACCACATTGGGTTTCAGTGGACCCTCTTAAATTACTAATAAACCCATGGGCTGTTCTGGAACAGATGCACTCTTCAACAGAAGGGCTGCTTCCATTTCTCCCTCTGTTGTGAACAGCTCACAGGAAATGTGGCTTCTTCAAGATCTGTGACTGTGCTATTGTCTCCCCCTTGGCCATGAGGTAAAAGCCTTCTGCGTGAAGCAGCAGGGTTGCTGGAAGGTGCCGTGCTGTAGTTAGGAAGCTTGCTCATAAGCAAGGTCCTCTCTGAAGGATGGCTGTTTGGAACAGTGTAGGCCCTCCTAGTCCCCACTGTGTCAGAAACCTGTGGCTTTTGTGCTAATCGTGGCAACTGTAAAAGAGCAATAGATCTGTGAGCTTCATCATGTCTTTTCTGGACATTTTATGCTAAATGAACATAGTTGTATTGGCAGGATATGTAGTCTTAACTCATGTCCTTGGAAAACTTCTGGTTCTTATCACGTGGCAAGGAGGATGGTTGTCTACCATTTGACCTTAATAGTAGCACTAAAGGTGGCTTTATGTTACTGGGTCATAGACATTAGCATCTCTACTACCCCACATTTATTTGGAGTAAAATAGGACATGTCTTAAAATAAAAGGAAAGAAATCAAAGTATTTACCAATAAAGCACATTTATTGAACATACTTGTGGTCAGAAGTCTTGGTTATTTTAAGATTGGTTTAAAGAATAAGGATATTTTACCTAGATGATAAGACATAATAGTGTTTTCAAATATTAGAATAATTACCCAATACAACAGTAGTGATACTCTTTTTTCTATAAGTTCAGAGGATATACACAAATGCAGAGAACCTGCTCTGCCCAGCAAGGTGTGGTGCCTGATGGCCCAAGTTTCTCATCCAATGAGAACAGCACCACACCCAGATTTGCCAGCTGAGCCTGTCAGGTCTGTGGTGAGCTTAACCCCCCGAGCATGAACTACTGCCAGGGATGTAAAGGGCTTCTGTTTGTGTTACTTGCAATTAGGGTCTTACTGTTTATTAAATCTGAGGATATCTATTGTATATATACTGTCAGCTTAGAACTTTTTTAATAAGTCTAGAGAGATACTTGACATGCTTGATTTATATGCAAGATTCTTAAGAACTGTTTTTGTGTGTTTACAATAGTAGCAAACTCTAGAGGTTTTATCTGATGTCTAAAATGTCCCTGTTGTTCCAGAATTGGATTATTGTTAATTGACCATAATTACAGCTAGTTCCTTACTGCTAAAAATATTGAGGAGAGAATAACAGTATGGGAGTGAAAGCATAAATTTGTCACCAGTGGTTAGATATGTAAATACTGAGGGTTAAACCTAGAAGTATATATGGCATAAAATTGAAGCCTATCAAAGAATCGTAATCATTAGAAGTAACACTGTGGATGCTTTTTCAAAGAGTAGGACTTTTTGTTTTTGTTTTTCTGTTTTGTTTCTGTGGGTTGTAACTTTCACCTTCCAACAAATTACCATTCTGTCCAAACAGCATTGTAATTCTCTCTCTTTTTTCTTTCCATTTTCAGCTTATGGAAAAGTATTTCTAGTCCGTAAAGTCAGTGGTCACGATGCTGGAAAGCTCTATGCTATGAAGGTCTTGAAGAAGGCCACAATCGTTCAGAAGGCCAAGACCACGGAGCACACGCGGACAGAGCGGCAGGTCCTGGAGCACATCAGGCAGTCACCGTTTCTGGTGACGCTGCACTATGCCTTCCAGACGGAAACCAAGCTTCATCTCATTTTAGGTACGTGTCGGTCTGAAGCAGACTTGCTATGGAGATCTCTCTCCCTGGGTCGTGAGTGGCAGGGCACTCAGAGGGCACCCTGCCTCAGGCTTGTAGGAGTAGAATGTTCGGATTTTCACCTTTCTCTTTCCGGGGGTGGTTTTCTTGCACATCATGAAAGGACCTGCCCACCTGAAGGGATTTACTTCTGTGTTAATCCTGAACTCTGGACCTGTAAGGAGAGTCTGTCTCCTCAGGCAGGGCTGCCAACCAAATGTGAGGTGCCTGATGGGGCCACAGGCCACGGCTTCTGCTTTGGGAGTGCTCAAGGCTGCAGTTTTGGGCTGGCCAGAAGGTCAGTAATTGGGAAAAATAAGATGCCCGTTCTTAGACATCTTAGACATTTTCTGGTGGAAAACCTGCGCATCACAGGTTCCCCTTCGGCCACTCCCATCTCGCTCACAGGCACTTTCTGAGTGGCTCCTTTCCGCTCCCAAACAGGCCTAGCCTCAGATAGCTCATGGAGGAACCATGAAAGTGTCCTCCGCGCATTCTGCCTGGCTGCTTTGCAGAAGAGTCGCTCTTTGGTCCCCCGCCCCCAGACAAGACTGTGCCCCCTTTTCAGTTCCCACCCAGTTAGACGGGACTGCGCCCTGTTTTCAGTTCCTACCCAAGCAGATGGGACTGCGCCCCGTTTTCAGTTCCCACCCGTGTAGATGGGAAGGCTTCCAGTGCGGCCGGCCGTGGTCACTGCATTTCCACTTTGCGCTGTGGTCTCTTGCCATATGCCT
Organism: Uropsilus gracilis; assembly: GCA_004024945.1. Classification (NCBI taxonomy): domain Eukaryota; kingdom Metazoa; phylum Chordata; class Mammalia; order Eulipotyphla; family Talpidae; genus Uropsilus; species Uropsilus gracilis. Next base: position 34,915 of record PVHY01005455.1, read on the forward strand.
GTTTATGTGCTAGAATCCTTTTCTTGAACTAATGTAGGGTTTAGTGAGACCATTTAGGGAGCATTCTGCAGATGCTAGCAGTTTCTTGAGTGCCTGTGGTCGGTTAGTGCTCCATGAGGTGCTCCCCTCACTACCATGGACCTTCTAGACTGTGCAGCCAAAGCCCCTCATTGTCCATGGTAGCAGTTCTTGAAGCTGCGTCTCTTGAATCAAGTTGCATGTCCTATGTCAACTGGAGAATTAAGATTGGACCTCAGGTCTGACTCACTCGAGTCTTTGTTCAGATTCCAGAGTAGTGACACTTGTATTCTTTGACTACTGGTAGTGTGAGCAGATTTTTGTAGATATTTATTTGGCAATTTTTATATGCTCTCATTTTTAAAATTATGTTTTTATTAATGACACCTAAAATTTTATTCGTTATTTGAGCCATGAAGTTTACGTTCCATGTAAGTTTATTTTGCAGTCCAAAGTCTTGTTAGGCCACAGTCTCTCTTGTCCTGAAGAGTCCCCATTCATGTTTTCATCTGTCTGTTGATCCAGCTGGTCGTATCATTCGTTCCTTCCTTCTTTTTCCTGTGCACATCCACTCAGCTACATGTTATTTACTGATTTTTAAATATGTTCCTTCAATATTTTACTCAGTTGATTCATAAGAAATTCACAGGGATAAAGCAGCAGACCCTTCAACAAAAGCATGACATGCAAATGCTAAACAATTAGAAATGAGTAGCTCTGGTTGTATCTGTTCCTAATGACTTCAGGCTGATGGCTCATTCCTGTTCCTCATCCTACCAGACGTCTGAGGATACTTAGGGACCTCAGAGACCAGTTATAGAGTGATCACCTCCGCAAGCTTCTTGAGCAAGTAAACCAGCTCAGCTAAATCACAAGTCAGGAGCAGTAAGAAACTTGGTCTCTCCATCACATTATAGCTTTTCTCTTTCTCCCACCTCTCTTTTTCCTGTTCTCTTAACATAGTTTTATTTTTTATTGTTTATTGCAAATAGTGTAGTTTTTGAAAACAATTAATTTAAAAATAGTGAAATATCTTACATTTGATTTTAAAAAAGGGTACTTGATAATGTTACTTCTAGTTGTTTTACAATATTTTTGCTTTATCTTTGGCTCATAAGTAAACATAAATAAACAAAACAAAACCCTTTTCTTGTGCCAGCTCAAAAGTAGACTATAGATTAGACAATGTATCTGTTCCATAATATGTGACACGGTGAATTTAGAAAGCAGGTTCTGTCTCCTCTCCACATAGATGTAATATCATTTCTCTTTGTGGGTGTTTGTAGTTGTTATTTGACTTGAACAACAAATGTTTTTCAGAAATCTAAAACGGCTTTATTATAAGCTGCTTTTATGGCTCAGTGTTTTGTTTGCTGTGTTCAGCATCAGTTTTCCAAATAATCTTGGTCTTAGTCTGCTGGGGCTACTGTAACAAAATAGCAGAGAAGCTCATTTTCTCACAGTTCTGGAGGCCAGAAGTCCTAGACCCAAGCCTGGAGGGTGGGTGTCTTCTGAAGGCCAAAGGAGAGACTCTGGTGTGGGCCTCTCTTCCCAGCCTGCAGAGGACCAAACCTGGAGGGTGGGTGTCTTCTGAAGGCCAAAGGAGAGACTCTGGTGTGGGCCTCTCTTCCCAGCCTGCAGAGGACCGGGCTACCTTTGTGCATGGTCATCCTCGTGGCATTCACAGCCATGGTATTGCCTTTCTCCCCTTGCTCTAAAGACAACCATCAGGAGGGTCTAGGGCTTGTTTTAACTTCTCCTTCTGAGGCCTTGTCTTTGATCACAGTCCTGTGCGGATGTAATGGGGGGCAGGATTTTATTATAATTAATTTGGGAGGACACAGTTCAACCTTCAGCTGTTAGCTCTTTGGGGTCTCAACTGGTCATTTTGATAAGTCAACACTATAAACCTTTTTGAAAAACTTGTTTTTATAATTTTATTGCCACCAAACATAAGAAAACAAAAGGATATTTTCACTACCTAGAGTTTACTTCACTCTATATCTTCTGTTATTTGGATTTGGTATAATATCCTTCTAGATCTTTTTATCTGTCTGTCTGCATGCATGTGTTTTATCAAAATGAGGTCCTGTGTGTCTAATTTGTAACCAGCATTTTTTTTCTTTCAGTGATTGATCTGCCTATCCTGGTTAGTAAGTTTTCACTCCATTTAATACCCAGTTATACAAATTATTTATTATGGCACTATAAAATTACATTGCTAAAGTGATGTTTTCTCATGATTCTGTGGGGTAGGCAGGCAGTTCTCTGCTGGGGTAGCCTGGGTGTGTGCTCCTGATGGTCAGTGGGAGAGCTGCTGGTGCAAGGATTAAACCTGTGACTGGTGGTCAGTGCTGGTTGTTACCTGGGGCACCGCTCTTCCCCTCCCCTTTCCTCTAGTTAGTAGATCAGTGTCTTTCCTGCATGACTTTCTCAAAAGACTGCCCAGAGGGCAGAAGTAGGGGCTGCAATGCAAGTATGCCTGAGAACCAGGGTCTGCGGTTTACACAGCGGCCCTTCCAGCTCAGTAGGTGGGGAACTAGACTGAACTATTTGATGAGGGACTGCAGACAATCTGTAGCTGTCTACTTCCCATGTTCCATTTCGATTGCACCGTCAAATAATTATCCTTTATCACTGATTGGTCCCGGCCAGGATCCAGGAACACTCACTTGATTATATTTTTGAAGTTCCTTAATCTGGAACATTTCCTTTTTTAGATCCTTGGTTTATTATTCTACAGAAACATCTCACACTGTATTTTCTCTTACTCCTCCTCTTGTTGCAATCCAGTAGTTGGAAAGTTCCATCTAAAGTCTTGATGTATTGATATTAAACAATTTAGCCAGAATATGTCTTAGGTGATATTTCATATTTCATTCCAATGCAAGAGGAACCTATCATCTGGTTGTAGTATTGCTAGGACTAGATTACAGAGATGATGGCCTGATTTCTTTAATCACAGAGCTGTTTTATCCTGAGTCTTAAAAATAATCTGTGTGATGTTTTGACATATTAGTTTTAGAATTGAACATCTGATACTTCCTTTCATAAACCAGCTGTTTCATTGAGTTGCAAAATGGTGACTTTTCAGTCTCTCCTTTCTTCCATATTTGTTAGTTGATGTTACTGTAAAGAGTGACTTTTTTTTATCCATTTTAATTCTTTGGTTACCCTGAAATATAGATCAAGGAAAGGGAAAGGGAAAGTGAGATCCATTTCTTATGAATACTCAAAGTAGGAAGTTAAAGAACTGACTCAAATGTTGGTGTATTTCAGGGTTCCTGATAGCAACTACCGTCAGTCTTAATCCTAGGCAACCTACTCTCTGCGTTATTCAACCTTTTCTCCCCTTCACAGCAAGTATGTCCCAGAGATCACTTGGTATGTGTTCATGAAGACTTTCCTTGTTCTGTTTTCATTCCTGTGTAATAGTCCTTCCTAATGTAGGTAACCAGTCATCTCTGACTGGGTCCTTCCTTGGATTGTGGCCAGTTTCCTATCATGATTCCTCTAAGGTGTGCTTTACATGTATGTCATCTCCTACTCTCACAGAGAAAACCTGTAGGCTTGACCCATGAAAGAGAGATTACTGGGTCGATGCTTCGCCTTCTGCAGTGTGTTTGCACTGCAGTGCATTTCCATGGGAGCTGCCTCTTCATTCCCCACCCTCACCCCCCCAGTGCTGTGCTCGAGTGTCTGTCTTCTGGATATTTGCCTGTCTTGTGCATGGGGAATGGTGCACAGGGAATAGTGTCTTGTGCACGGGGAATGGTGTCTCGTGCACAGGAAATGGTGTCTCATGCCCAGGGAATGGTGTCCATGCACAGGGAACGGTGTCTCGTGCACAGGGGATGCTCAAGAGCTTTGTGACTGTCTCATCATAGGATTAATTCATAGTTTTCTTCTGTGTGAGGCTGAACATTCTTTTTATGTGTTTAAAGGATTGTTTGGGGGTTTTTTCCTGAAAATTATTTATACCCTTGATCTTCTCAATGTCTAGAAACTTAGAGTAATGATTTCTGATACACACTAAATACATCTAGGTTTTCATTTGTCTTTTTACTGCTTTTATGTTTTCACGATAGAAAATTTAAAAATTTATGTGTAGGATAGTTTATTTTACATCATTTTTATGGCTTATGGATTTTAAAGTCATGGTTATAAAGATCTAAACTCTTGTCGTTGTAAAGGAATTCATGGGTGTTTTCTGCTAGTTCTTGTGTGGTTTCGGTTTTTGTGTGGGGGACTTTGGTCCACATGGAGCTTTTCTTTAGGTGTAACATGAAGCAAGCATCCAACTTAATCTTTCTCAGAAGGTTACTTGGCTTCCCAACACCATCTAGTAAAAAATGCAAGTTGGCACTGACTTGTCATATATGAAATTCCCATCTATATTCAGATCTGTTTCTGGACTCTCTGTTCTGTCAGGTTTGTTCAGTCGTGTGTCATTACCGTATGGTTTTGTTTATCAAGTTTTGCAATATGTCTTAATAGCTAGCAAGGCTAATCCACCTTTATCTTTCACTGATGTTATTGCTCAGGACTTTAGGGGGCCTATCGTGTTTGTTTATTTTTCAGCATGAATTTTACAACCAAATGATCTAGTTCTGAGGGGGGAGGAAGGAGGAGTTGCCATGGTGTTTTTTATCGGAATTGTTTAATATCTATAAACTAATTTGGGAAGATAGACATTATCTTTTGATACTGATTATTTCTAGTCAAGACCATGGTCTGTCTTCTCGTATGGTGGAATCTATCTCTGAGCCCACAAAAATGTCTTATTTTCTTTCCTCTTAAATTTCTTGTGAAGTTGATCTTAGATGTTCTGCCGTTTTTGCTGTTGTTCACGGGGTCTCCTCCACCGAATCCTCTAGCTACAAGTTGTTTCTTTTGTCCATCAGTTTTATATCCTGCTCTCTTGCTGCCTTTTCTGGCGTTCCTGCAGTGTTTCTACCTTGCCCTCCTCCTTCTCAGCCTTACCACAGCTTGTGTTTGTATTTATGATTTCTTTGGCTCTAAGTTTTTCCCACAGAGTAGATCAAGGAGGTTGACAATCATTCTTGCTGTTCTTGCAGATGTGGCAAGCAGGCATGGAGATTCAGGTCTTGGCTGCTTTCTCGCACCTACTGGAATTCCTAACTCACCGAAGAATTCCTGGCTAGGCCTGTTCCTTTAAAATTTGCCTGGTGGCACAGGCTTTCCCAAATGATGATGATAGAGTTGTCTTGCCAGATGCCTACCTGGCATTTGCCAGATAGGGAGTAGAGTATTTCTGTCAGGACAGAGTAGGGAAGACTGTTGTCTACAATTTACTTGTTAGATGCCTTCCAGTCGTGAACAGTGTTTCTACTCTCCCTTAAAGGGCTTACTACTCTTTCTGTAAAGGGAAAGATGACAAATATTTTAGGTTTTTCAGGTCTTAAAGTCTCCTTCTTCATGGGCAGGAGCAATCAGATAGGTCTGGCAGGGTTCCAGTGAAATTGTATTTATGAGACAGTGATGGCATCGATTTGGCCTCTGAGCTGTTGACCTCTCCCCTAACCCACCTGTTATAAGTCATATTTATGTTTTTTTTAAATCTAAGACAGTATCTTTTTAAGATCTTTTTTAATTTATCTTATGCCAATCATATGGATTTGATAAATGTTCTTTGTATTTTTTTTAACCTTTTCAAATCACAGAACATGAAGACCATATCTCCTTTTTCAGACCTTTTCTGTGCCTCTTGATGGTTGCAACAAGAAATATAAAAATATTTTTATCTATTATCTTTCTTTTTTTCTCAAGACTCATATTCATTTCAACTAACTGTGGGAGGGAATTCTACATGGAAAACAATCTGTAAAAAAGTTTTTCTTTTGGTGTTCTCTGATCTTTGTTAGTGGTGATTTTGTCAAAACACCAGCTGATTTATGACTGTATAAACTGTCATATTAATCAGTAGGATTCATAAGGCACCAAAGAAGCAAATCACAAAGGTATTTATAAGGTGATGCCAAGGAACCTTCTCAGTAATGAATGCCACCCCAGCCTGGTAGACAGTTCTGTCATATGAGTCATCTTTCAATGAGTTAAGAGGTATTTAAAACTTTAAAGTTTTACTTTCCCATATTAATCTCATCTCAAGAATTGCAAGGGTGAGGGCACTTGCTGAGGTGGTAGCAGACTGACTTGCGATACGTCGCGGCCGATAGAATAGCAGAGCAGACTGTGACTGAAGATGCTGCCTTGCTTTGAAATAAAAGTGACTAATCCCAACAGGGATAAAGAGAACTGTCTTTGTCAGAACTTCATGTGACTTTGATAGCTGGGACATATTCACATTTAGAATGCTGAGGCTCATTTCTAAAGGAAAAGGTAAGGGGACTTGGCATGATATTATAAAGAAATCACTTTCGGGTGGATGTGATACATCATGTTAAGACCATGCCTTACATACAAGACAAGAAAAAGGAGCACTTGGAAGACTTGGGTGGCTCAGAGGAGGAAGAGTAGGTGAAAATGAGAACCAGATTATGTGGGAGCTAATGTATGGGAGCTAATGTGAGGCATATCTGAAGGATGAGAAAAATTAAAAAGAACATGTAATAGTGCAGGCAGGGGGTGGTCTGAATCATGGTGGATATGGCACTAATAACAATTTGCTCCTTAGAAGGTGCCACCATAAGGGGAAATATTAAGGGAAATTTTATATAAGAGAATTGAGATCTAAAGGTTGGATAAGCAGAAATAGAAATCAGTATTGGTAGAAATCAGTGGTGTTCAGAGAGTGAAAGTATTATAGGGAAACCCCAAGGGGATACCTGGGTGTGAGTAGTTGGAAAAGGAGTACTAATGAGAACAAATAAGAAAAAATGCCAAATCGATTCTTGAGTTATCAGAGAAGACTTTACCAGGGAAAGGCAGCTTCTGGAGAAAGGCTTCAGTGACTTCATCCTGAGCTTTGTAGATTTGTTCTCCTCTCTTTTCTGACCAAGACCTTTCCCATAACCAAGCTGCACCAGGTCCTTGGTCAAGCCGAGAAGCCTCCTAGCTGACCCCCACCCCCACCCCCACCCTTATATTTATCAGAGTGAGAAGGACTGGAGCAGTGCAGTATGTTGTGCATCTGGCTTTGTTCAATCCAGATGTCAATTGGGACAGAAAGAATAACCCAGAATCCTAAAATACACTTGTTCCCCATCATCAGTACTAGTTCTTCTCAGTCCTCGTAGGTTGGCTGGCAGCTGAAGAAGGGCCAGACTTCTACATGAAATATTTCACATAAAGCTGATGGACACACAGTCTTTCAGAAGCCATCTGCACCATTTTCCAGTTAAAGAAAGCTTCCCCTCTAGCGCACAAAGTCAAGTTGCCATATTGTGTTGGGATTTACACTTGATTAATAAGTGTCTGTAACCTGGGAAAAATAATCAGGTGTAACTTAGTGGAAGGATAGAAATAGAGGACCAACAGGAAAGGAGGGGAAGGAATATTCCAGGCACAGGGCTCCACCCAGCATCTGCGATCACCTGAAGACCAGGAGGTGCATCAGCCATTAGTGCCTACAAAAAGCAAGTGTGCGTGCTCGAGGAGCCTTGCAGTAGACTGGTCACCTAACACGTCATGCATGGTAGATCCTGGAATCACATGAAATTGGGTTTATGTTCCAGCCTTGTCACTTATTAGATGGTGATCTTGAGCAAGTCGCATGGTTACAGGCATGCTAGATAAGTTCATGATGTATCCTTTAGCCTTTGCTGCAAGGTAGACTCCCCCAAGTTAAGTGGCTTTAGCATGCCATTTTGGGAAAAGTCAATCTGAGCTGAACCCACAGGAATGCTTCTTGTCAGTTCTCAGCCTGTACTTCTTGAAATAGGCTTTCTCCTGTTTTCACAGTACAGATTAATAATCAAACCCTATAAGGGTCGAAAAGCACCCATTAACTTTAGCAACATGAGGTTTTTTTTAACCATAGCCTGCCTGTACTCTGGAGGGGGAGGAAGCCCACATTTGAATCCTCAGAACCTGTGACTGTTGGCTCATATGACAAACATGAGTTATGGTTGCAGATAGAAGTGAAATTGTTAGTCAGCTGACCTTAAAATACAAAGATTATCTTGAAATATCTGAGTGGGCACAATGTCACCTCAGGGTTCTTTGAAAGTACTGGGGGGAGAGAGGCAGAAAAGGAGAGTCAGATAAAGTCTGTGACTCAAGAGTGATGCAGTGTGAGAAGTGACTACTACTCAGTACTCTGCTACTGTTGGCTTTGAAGAGAACCAGAGCATGTGGGCAACCCCTTAGACCTGGGAAAGGCAGAAACATAGACTTCTGCCCTAGCTTCAGAACGCAGCTCCGCTGACACCTTGATTAAATCTGGACTGCTGTAAGCCACCAATCTACTGAGTCGTGAAAGTGGCGATAGGAAGTGAGCCAGAGTCAGAGAATCACACACCATTTTTTTTTTTTTTTTTGCTATGAAAGGAGGAAAAAAGAAAAGTTTAGACATGCAAGATCAGGGAGGATGATTCTATTTTAAAATGAGAACGATTTTATGTTTTTTAGTTTTCATGTAATTTGTGTGATTTCTTTGTGTTTTTATGCTCCCTTACAGACACAGAATGAAGTGCTTCATCTGTCACACCAACTACCACCACAGGAAAAAATCTCCTAAAGCAAGTTAGCTGCACTTGAATAAAACCAGATATCTCTGCAATTTTAAGACTTGAGGACTGCACAAAAATATCAGTTACATAAGAAAACTGCTGTTTGTCTTGATACTGATTTAAACTAATTAGACCCTAGTAGTACTTTCTAGAAATGTATGTTAAGTATTTCTAAGCCTTACAATTAAACTTATTTTGAAAGAATAGGTAAGTTAGGGCATCATATTTAATTTTAGATCACTGGACTTAAACTTGGCAATATTTTTTAATTCCATAAATTGTTGGACTTAAACTTGGCAATAGTTTTTAATTCCATAAATTATAATTGATGTTTAGAAGTAATAATAGTGGCTAACTGTCACCATTGAATCAGTGTTTACTGTCTGGCCCAGGCTTAACCCACGATAGCTCATTTCATCCCCACACTAATCTTTATGTGGGAGTTGGAATTATTTACAATCAGAGTTTATAGGTTCAAAATATGAACTATTCTATGTATAAAGATTATTTCACAAATACAAAGGAACTGAGATATAATTTTCATGTAACAAAGAACTTCTTTTAGTTTAATCAAGATCAGTCTAAGCATCATGATTAGAGCCCTTTATATATGGACTGTAAATAAATCTCACTATAATTTAAACTGATGTGTTTTTTAAAGAATCACATTGATGGAATGTTCTTCACAGTTTGTGAGAACATATCAGATTTATTCTGTTGTTTGTAATTATTGTCTTGAATGGGCGATTGATGATTCCCTTCTGTTCTTTAGTTATGAACAGAATAAGTCTTTATTTTCACAGCTGCTGCAAACTCAGGTTTCCTTCCCCCTTCTTTCTTCTGCACTTTTGGGATTTATGTGTCTTGGAAATGCCTATCAGATTAGTAAAAATTCTTTATAATGATAATAGCAAGGGTTGGTGGGAACTTTTTTTAAGGCATTCATTCACTGTTGGTGGGTGATATAATGGATATAACATTTTTTGAGGAAAGTACTTATAAAAATTGGCAGCTATTATCAAAATTTAATGTGTATGTTTCATCTCAGCAATCCAATTTTAGGAATATGTTCTGCTTATCTGTACCTGTCCAAATGCAGTTATTTGTTGCGGCTTCATTTCCTTGTTTATGTTTTTGTTCTAAGACTGAAAATGTCAGTAATAAGTAAGATTGACTGCAGTAGAAAATCCTAGACTCCTGTGTCCAGGATCATAAAGGAGGCTGAGGTAAAGTTGGTAAATAGTTTTCAGGCTATTTAATTTCTCTAGTACTTGCTTGGTGTCAGATACTGCTTTTGGTGTTTTCTTTGCCTTCTCTCACTCAGCCTTTATAATTAACACTTTGAGGTATGGGGTGTCATCTTTGATTTACAGCTGAGGCATGCTAGCTTCAGGGGGTTAAGAGCAGTGCCCTTGGCCTTATAACTAGTAGGTGGGGGAGCCACGTGACTTCATCTCTCTTTGCAGCTCAGACTGCAGTTACCAGCTTCTATAGAATATCAGGAGAAGCAGCGTTATTTACAATAAATAGCAGGAAATTAGATATTTGTAATATCCAGCTCTGACCTCTCTGGAGACTTCCCCATCCATGCTTTATGTTTTTCTGTAAGTAGGTATTGGTTGGTTTGGTTTTGTTGCACATTGCTGTGCTGGGTCCCTCAATGGCTTAAAGTGATCTGTTGATTCCTATTTTACACAAAGGGCTTATGGTCTAAACTCAGTTTGTGGTTTAGTCTGCAGTCGGGCTTTTGAGACAGTCAGACCTCACCCTCAGCCTCTTTCTCCCACCGCCCTCCCACTGCTGGGCTCTGAGCCCGTGCACCAGCCCACCCCAGTGGCCCACTCACAGCTCTTTGAACATGCACTTTCCTTTCATGCTCTCTACTACATTGAGTTTACCTCAGGGTTTCAGTATTTCCTAGTAGAACAGCTGCTTCTCTCTCTGACATTCTGCTTTCCCAACTCCCTGGAGTTATCTGATTTAAATGGCAGGGCGCATATAAAGTGCTTACTTTCCACCCCTGGCAGAGAATGGTCAGAATGGTACCTATATTAGATGAAGTCTGGAAAAACACAAGGTGAGGCTGAACCTCCTTGTGCTTCTAGTAAGAGAACCCAAGAAAGGAGTGGAAGGCTCATATGTCCAGGGGTGAGGAATGGTGGCATTAGAAAGTCATTCTGAACAATGAGCGATAGTTGGATGAGGAGTTTGTCAGTTTTTCACACAACACGTAGGAAGTTTACAGTGAAGAAACTTGTTAAACACCACGTCCATGACTCCTTAGAAATAAAGGGAGGGAAATGAACACCAGGGTTGGGAAAATTACCATCATCTGCTTCCTGATGGCATGTGGCATGGTAGAACACATTTTGTCATTGGTATTGCCTCCAGGAATGCGTAACCTGTGCCTAATTGTGAGAAAACATCAGGTAAAACCAAGTGAGGATTAGTCTAAGAAATAGCTGGCTTGGCCTCTTTGGAAGGACTGAGAGTCCCAACGAAGGAACGTGACAACCAAATGCAGTCTGGGCTGAGCAAAGTGGCTGTCAGAACATTATTTGCAATAATGTAAAGAATTGAACAGGGAGCATAGATTATAGATAATGGTATTCTTATCCTAGCCAAAGCTTCTCATATTGATCCTTATACACTGGTTTTAAGAAAGGATATGCTTCAGGCCAGGCATGGTGGTGCATGCCTATAAGCAGCAGCCTAGGAAGCTGTGGCTGGGGCCAGAGATCACAGTTTGAGTCCCACTTGGGGAACGTAGCGAGACCTAGTTCCAAAAAAATATAGCTGGGTGTGGTGGCGTGTGCCTGTTATCCTAGCTATCTGGGAAGCTGAGACTGGAGATTGCTTGAGTCTGTGGTACCCCGGGCAATGTGAGCCTGCGGTTCCACAGGCAAAATTAGTGAGACCTACGACCTACTCTCAAAAAAAAAAAAAAAAAAAAGAAAGGATGTGCTTAGCTTCAAGATATGTACACTGATGGTCAGAGGAGTGGGAACATGAATTATTTGAGAATAATTCCCCAGCCTATTCTCAGCAGGTTCAGGAAATATATGGGCACTCAGAGGGAAGACTAAAACAAAGGAAGCAAAATGGGAACAATTGGTGACTTTGCATTAGGGTATGTGGAAATATCTTGTACTGTTCCTACAAATATTTTTTTTGTAAGTTGGAAATTGTACCAAGGTAAGTATTTAAAAATCAAATAAGCCCATGAATAAAACATTGTGACCTAGAGCAAACTTTTATAAGGCCAGACGTAGTGGACAGTTTTTACCAGCCTCCCAAGACTAATGCTATCTTTCCTGTCACTGTTCCCTTTAATGTAAACCCGTGAAATAAGATCAGAATATCACTTCCAGCCAGGCACGGTGGCACATGCCTGTAGGTGCAGCCTAGGAAGCCACAGCTGGGCCCAGGGATCATGGTTCGATTCCCACTTGGGGCACGTAGTGAGACCTAGTCCCAAAAAATAGCTGGGCATGGTGGCGCACACCTGTAATCCCAGCTACCTGGGAAGCTGAGACTGGGGATTGCTTGAGTCTGTGGAACACCGGGCAACATGTGCCTGTTCCATGGGCAAAAATAGCGAGACCTAGTCTAAAAAAAACAAAAAACCAAAATCATTTCCCCAAAATTAGTGTTACCCAAGTTTGTAGCTTTCTTCTGCTTTGATAGTGTCCAAACTGTTTTGACATTGTGTAAAATATATTGTCCTTTGTATGTCTCTTTCTTACAACTAAGTATTTGATGAGATCTGAACTACAGACAAGTTAGGGTTCTAATCTCTGGCAAGTACCTAAGATGTAGGTTCTCTCTGTTGCCAAATTCAAATTCAGCTGCTTTAATAGGCAAGTGGACTCAGGAATTAACCTCGTAGGAAGGATTAGTGGCCTGTTGCAAGGTTATAGATATTGCTACAAACAAGTACTAATACTTTCCTTTGAGGAAACAGCCCCAGGTCACCCCAGCAAAGCATAAATTCAGTCTTTGAAGTTCTGTACCATAAAACCACCAGTGATAACTTTTTAGCATGGCACATTTTCAAAAAGGATCTAAACTCACCTTTTGCTCTGGCCATTGGGGGAGGGAAAACACTTCAATATGGCCCTCCTAAAATGTTTACTTTTGAGAACTTTGACATTGGGTAGGTTCTTCAAAGTGTAATTGTGAAAAGTGTGTAAGAAAATGAAATTATAAGACCAAATTGATAGGCGTATTAACTCCAAGCCATTTATATATTTGAAGGACAGTTTATCATAAAGCAGTTCTCTTGCTCATCATCAGCAATATCAGCTGCCCAAGGAGGCTGCTCCCACCAGGCAACAGTAAAACTTCACTGGGAGAGAGGGTCAAGTTCAGCTCTCTTCCAGTGTGTGTGCATCAGACCACCCATGGCACGGTCCTCTTTCTCCCAGGGCCAGAATGGCAGCTCTGGGTGATTATTTAGCCTCTCTGGGCTTCATGTTGTCTGGATATTGTTTTCTTTGGGAGTTACACTATTGTAACAGTACCCACCTCATAGCATTATTTATAAAGATGGAATTCATTATCACATCTAAAGAGAACAAGAGCTTAGAAGTGCCCACACCCCTAGTGGTTATTACTTCTTTGTCCATTTGCAAAAGCCAGGTACCTTGTTAAAATACAGATTTGAAAGGACAGCCGAAGCCCTGTTTTACATCACTTAATTCTTCTGTGTCAGGAACCCCTTTCTGGGTTTCTAAGATGCTGCTTCACCGTGCACAGCAGTAGCCAGAGTGAATACTGGGTCAACACTACTCCATCCATTTTCATCATATGTCCACGTAAGGAAGAAGCCTTAGTAGTATCAATAAAAACTGTACTCAAGCTGTTTGTGACAGATTTCCTATCAAAAAGAATAAAAGCAGTCAGTCTTGGCTTAAACAAAACCCCTCATGCTTGCAATTTGTTGTGTAAGAAACTGGCAAAGACTTAAGAACTCCAGTTTCTAGAAATATAATGAATCTGTCATTTTGACAGGGAGGCTTTTCATGGTAGACAGGTTGATGTGGATCAGAAGCCCACGAGGCAGGCTGGACCTCAAGTATTTCTAGGAGTGTACCACTTCCATTCAGGTGCTGTTTTCATCTAAGCTTTTTAAAATACATCTTTTTTATGAAAAAGTATGATTTACACCTACTTGGAAAGGGACAAGGTAGAATCCACTGGCCTTCCTGATTCCAGTGTCCTTATTAAAGAAAATAAAAATTGTATCATTCCAATTAAATTTAATAATAGCCCTACAGTCTTCTCCAAATATTGCTTTGTGGTGTTGTCTCACTGCCTGGCTAAGCCGCATTAATTTCAAGGACAAGTTCTAACCTTCCCTAACAGAGTTGCTCCATCTCCAGGTAAACACGAGGTGTAAAGACACCAGAGGCACAATTCGAGCACATCCTCAGTGGTCAGGGAGCCAGGGAGCGTGTTGAAAGTGAATGCCCTTTGCTCCAGTTTACTTTTTAAAGCTCTAAGCCCCACCAGTCCAATTCTAAATACAATTAAGCTCCAGGACACTGTGCCATGCTAGGTAGCTGTCAGGGAACAGGCACCTAATACCTCAGGAGACACCAGTGCTGCGCTGTGTACTGAAGCAGAAAACCTCATATGGACCCCCTCAGACATTTGCACATGACACCAGTCAGTGCACACTGTTTTGTTTACAAATAAACATGAGAGAAATTTTTCCCCATGCACATTCCTAATGCTATTTTTAGAGTGCTGTTCCTTAGGATGATGTTATTTTACAACTCCTTGGAGAAAATGATCAAAGTTACAGACCAGAATGCATATATGTTAACACCTATTTGAAAAGAATGCAAGTGATTTGAATGAAACACTTTCTGATGTTTCATGGAACCTCTTGATGCTCTGAAAGTGCTCTGAAAGAGCACAAGAATCCTCTCTTCACCTTTTTGAAAGGGGGAACTTGCACCTTTTAGCAGTCAGAATGTAGGATGCAAGATGATGTGATAACTGCCACTTCTTGAGCTTTTACAATTTGCCGGCACTGCATCCTCCTAACCAAGGAGACACTAGCTTAGTCAAATAACCAAAGTAAAGATGACTGGTTTCAGGAGGCAACGAGCTCACATACCTCCTGAGAACGTAGTGTCTCTTCATGGCATTCCTTCTGAAGATGTACTCCTGGACTTGAGTGTGACGGTGCGTCAGGCAGTCTTGAGTTCGGTAGTCTACATGTACCAAACTTGTGATCTTCCAGTGTCAAGGTAGCGAAAGTCAAGGAAAGATAGGAACTTAGAGATTCAAAAAATAGTTACTGAAGTTTTATTAGATTCCTAGTTAGAATCTTTCACTATAAAAGATATTTTGGAAATCAGAGAACCATGAACTTAGGTTGGAGGATTAGATGATAATGATATATTTATGTTCACTTCCTGACTTTTAAAAATCATGATGTTGTGGGATGAAATATAAATGTAAACTTGCAAATGCGATGGGTTAGCAGTTGGCAGCTTCCTGAGTTTTCATTTAAAAAGTCCTGGGTGCTGTGCTTGCCACGTCTTTATGAATTTGTAGTTGTTTCAAAATAAAAGTAATTGTATTTCTATGTACTAATATCGTACAAATAGAAAATAAAATTTGAAAATATCCTTCACAGTACAACTTTTTAAATAACATTTAATGCATGGGAATAAATTTAATCTGCAAATGATAATATGTTGTTGGGAGAAATTAACTAGGAGAAATCTAGTTAGTAGAGAGATGCACCATAGTCATGGCTTATAAAATTCAGTATCATCAGGATGTCATTTCTCTGACCAAGATTAACTGAGAAGACCCAAATAAATAAAATCAGAAATGCAACACGACTGACTTTACAGATTTAAAAAGAAACATAAGATTCCACAAATGCTGCTGCAGGGTATTTACCCAAAGAAGGGAGCCAAACTAAGTGCCCAATGACAGGCACAGTGAAGAAATTGTGGGCTTTATACTCAAGGGAATAGTACTCAGCCATTTAAAATGATGAACTAATGATTTTTGGGACAAAATAAATGAATCTTGAAGTAATTATGCTATGTGAAATAAGTCAAAAAGTAAAAGATGGGTACCAGATCATTTCACTTATTTATGGAATATAAATACCCAAAGAACACGCACCAGCAAGGCACAGCAAAAATAATTCTTAGATTATGGTTACTAGTGTATTACTAGTGTACTAGTAAGGGGGAGAGAGGAGGAGATGGGCAGGTGAAGGGGATAGAAAGTGGACAATGACATTTTGGTGGAGGATGATGTGCATATATGGAAGGGTGAAAATGGACCCCCAAAGTCATTATATGTAAATAACTGACATTAAAAAAGAACTTGATTTGTAACCATCAATAAAGATATAAGAATAATAAAGACTGAAATTCAAAAACTAAAAAGGTTCCAAAGCAAATATGATAAGCTTCAGTATGCCAATAAATCATACAATTTAAATTAAATAAGTGCCCATAAAGCATGAATTATTTGAGTTAACTCAAGAAGGAAATATCTGAATATACCTGTAACAAATAAGGAGATTGAACTAGTTATTATAGCAGCAACAGAAAAATCTAATAAGCACAGGAAAAAACTCAGGTCCAGATGGTTTCACTAGTGAATATTGCCACTTAGAGAATTAATACCATTTTTCTCAAACTCTTCTAAAAATAAAAAAGGAAAAATACTCCCAAATCATTCTTTGAGACATCCATCCCAAAACCAGGCAAAGATATCATAAGAAAGCAATATCTTAGGAGTAGAAACACAAAACCCTCAACAAAATGCTATCAAACTGAATCCAGCAACAAATAAAAAGGATCATATGTCATGACCAAGTTGAGTTTGTCAGAAATGCAAATTTGGTTTAATAAACCTAAGTCAATTAATATACCATAATAGAATAAAAGAACCATAAGATCATTTCAGTAGCCGTAAGAAATGAAGAGAAATGAGCACTCCTCATGAAAATTTCACTCCACAAAATAGAAGTTATCTTCCTTAACCAGATAAATCTACAAAAAACCCACAGCAAACCTAAATTTTAATGGTGGAAGATGAGCGGTGTTCCTCTATAGTCAGGAGCAGGGAAGAGTATCCACTTTCACCATGCATTTCACCACACCACACAGCTCAACATTGTAGTTAAGGAGGCATTAAAAAGCTCCAACTTGGAAAGGAAGAAGACCTCAATTTACAGATGATGTGATCTTGTAAGCAGAAAATCCTAAGAAGTCCACTGTTAAAACTAATAAACAAGCTAGGCAGAGTTATAGGATACATGATCAACATATAAGAATTATAGTTCTGTATACTTGCACCGAAAAATCCATTTACATGAGGATCAAAAGAATAAAATATTTAGGCAAAAGTTTAGCTAAAGGAGCATGAAACTTTGAAAAATATAAAATATTTTTTAAAGAAGTGAAAGGATACCTACATGTCTATGGGATCTTAACACTGATAATGTTAAATGACAGTACTCTCCAAATAAACTTAAAAAATTATTATAGGCTCTCTCAAATCTTAATCTGTTTTTTTAAATTTATGTTTGATTGCACACAGGTATATTTTTAGCATCATTGTATACCCCAAGGTTCTCCCACCACCTTGTTTCCCATGTACCATCATCTAGAAATCTTAATCTATTTCTATGTAGAAATTGGAAAATACATATAGGAAATTCTGAAATATGTATGAAAAATCAAAGAACCTATAATTGCTAAAACAATTTTGAAAAGAAAGGTTGGAAGACTGACACTTGCCATCTTGAAAACTTACTGTAAAGCTACTATAAACAAGAAGGTGTGGCACTGGAGTAAGAGTAGACATTATAGGTCAACAGAGTAGAACTGACAGTCTAGCAGCAAGCCCTCTTTTATAGTCAGTTTATTTATCAATAAGGTTGTCAATAAGGAAAGAACAGTCTTTCCAACTAATGGTGCTCAGATAACTGGACAGCCATATACAAAAATATGGAATTACCCCATACCTCACATATGAAAAAACTAACTTAAAATAGATCAAAGACTAAAGACTTAGAAGAAAATAGAAGAAGAACCAATCTTTACAGCCTTGGTTTTGTCAATTGTTTCTTAAATACCACATCAAAAACAAAGAGATAATCTAAGATTTGGGGACAGGTGGAGTGATGAAACACTTAACACTAAAGCTGAATGTGTTTGTGGTTACACAACTCGAAAATTGAACTTAACACTTCTATTGGACGAATTTCGTGTTGTTTCAGTGTAAATTGTATCTCAAATACAAATAAAGCCAACAGGGCAAAAGAAACTTTATTAGCACTCCACCAAAGAAGATATAAAGTATCCAATAAGCTATGGAAAGATACTGTCATTATTATTTGGGAAAACACAAATACCACCACATAAGAACAACTAAAATGATCAAGTTCAGAGTACCTAGTGCTCACCTTATAGAGATTCTCTCTAATCTCCCACGCTCACCCTCGTTGGTTGCATAATGATACTCCATAGCTCCTACTTTTGTAGAACTTAGCAGCCTTTCTATTTCCCCTTTTAATTGCTTCAACCGCTGGATAGAATTGCTTTTTTTTACTTTCCAAAGCATACAACCTGGTTCCCACAAATAAAATTTATTTGAATGCCAAGTCTTCACTTTGAGTTGTTCTGTTCCAAAAGTAGAAAGTAAATAATGTGACTGTGTAAATTTGTCTTTTTAGCTTTTTAGTTTCTCTCAGTCTCTCCCAGCAAATGGAAAGTAAAGCAGAACCTAGGACTTTTTTTTGAGACTAGGTCTCACTATTTTTGCCTGTGGAATCGCAGGCTCACGTTGCCCGGGGTACCACACACTCAAGCAATCCCCAGCCTCAGCTTCCTGTAGCTGGGATAACAGATGCATGCCACCACACCCAGCTAATTTTTGGGGACTAGATCTCGCTACATTGCCCCAGGCAGGACTCGAACTTCAATCCCTGGTCCCCACCGTAGCTTCCCAGGCTGCCGCTTACAGGCATGTGTCACCGTGCCCAGCCTAGAACCTAGGACTTTTAAGGACTAAGACCAACCTGTGGTAAGATTAGAGACCACTCCCAGTCTCAGGGACCCTTTGCTTCTTTGCTCCTTATCTCCTTTTTGTAAATAAATCCTGTTTTGTTTGTTTTTAACCTGGTTTCTCTTGCAACTGCAGAGAACACAGGTAGGGAAGGAGACCCTCCTCCTAGAGTGGCAAGTTTAAAGTGCCAGCTTTTCCCCTTGTAAGTTTAGTTTGTTGTTTTTCGCCCAGCTTCACTTCTTTTATTAGACACAACTATAACCCATCTTACTTGTCTTCCCATTGTGTAGAATAAGAACAGAAACTCAGAGAGACTGAACTTGCACAAGGTGGAGCCCCGTCCAGGTATATCAGTGACAAAAGTCAGGCTCTTTTGACTATGTACCATTACCCCAAGGACAGGAGTACAGTGGATTTTTGGGGGGTTTTTTTGTTTGTTTTTTTTTTTACAGCACACCTGTCTTTGAGCTTTGGAGTGGTTTTTTTCAGACTCTATCCCAGTATGAAGAATTTCTATTTAGTATTAGGCATCTATTACATTGCATGCCGGCTACATATGAGCTTTGTGCTGAGCGTGTATAGATAAATACATTGATCTTGACTTTTAACAATTTAATGTTTAGTGGAGAAGGCAAGTTTGCAGATATTTTCAGTGCAGCAAGGTGATTGCGATGGTAGAAGCCTTTAATCGGTACAGTGGTTAGCATAAAAGGAGATGGTTGACTCTGTTGATCATTGTTGATCATTGAAGAAGATTGAGAACACTGAAGAGTGTGTAGGAGTTTGTCAGCTGCTCAACTGATCTATAGGTCCTTATTTCTGTATCATGACAAACTGAAAACCACTTACGCATAAGTATCATCACTTTTAGGTTTAAGTAAATAACTACTTAAAGTAGAAAAAATTCATTGTTAGTTTGCAGGAATGCTGTGTTCTTTGACACCTTTTTAATAATTAGTTTTGGTTCAGATATAATTAAAACCCCAGGACAAAAATGCAGAAACCTTAAAAAGGGATATGCTTATTGCTCCATGTGCTTTATAAAACATCATAGAACAACCAGCTATTAACATTCATTCATTCTTTCACATCTGAATTGTTTTTGGGTTTGGGGGGGGGGTTAAAGTGAAATGGGCACGATAAAACAAAAAAATGGTGAATTCAAGAAGGTTTTGCTTTGTCCTTTATCAAATTATGGTAAATTTGACAAGTGAATATACTTGAGAGACACACTTCCCCAGTTATTTAGGGGGAAAGCATTATGCTACACCTGTGACTTTAGGTATACATGATTTCTGTGACACCAAAATTGTTAATTTAGAATGTTAATTAATGTATGTTAATGTAGAATGATAAGTTTCTAAGGGCTCTATTAGATTATCAATAGCTAGAATAATGATAGAGCTGAGAGTGATTTTTTCTCCCTATAACCTCTTTGACTAATACTACATTATCCTTAGGGATGAATAATGACAAACTGGAAGGGAAATGATAGTCTGTACGTGTCAGGCATTGTGATTTGGCAAAATGGTACACTCTTACTCTGGGGCTGTGTGGAGCAGTGAGAAGACTCCCTGTTATCTAATAGACTTTGGGGGGAAGACTACATAGATGATTCTGGAAAATAGGTGTCTGCTTAGAAATAGTAACTGCAAGTATCAAAGAAAAGACTGAGAATTTTTTTCATGTTTTGCTTATTCATTTTTTTCATTGTAACAGTTGTAGTGTCATGTTTTGGGACTCCACAACAAGCTAAGTATTGCATGATGATGCCAGAGGTTTCTGATACACTGTTTTGAGTAAATCTATCTGTAAATATATGTAGATTTATATGTGCAAATTTACTCAAAATATATTGTGTGCATGCAGATTTTATATCATGCTGTAACGGCAATGCTCTGTACAAATTCATTTGATTGCCACTTAGGATACCTTGTGAAGCATCTTATGAAGCTATATCACTAAATGAATTTAGTAATATGTTTTATGTGAAACTGTATGCTGTATACTAAGAATTGTGCCCAAAAGAATTTATCAAATGCCTTATGGTTAGGCCGGGCATGGTGGCTTGTGCCTGTAAGCTTCAGCCTATAAAAGCAGCCGGGGCTAGGATCACGGTTCGAGTCCCGCCTGGGGCCTGTAGCGAGACCTAGTTCCAAAAAAAAAAAAAAATAGCTGGGTGTGGTGGTATGCACCTGTAATCCCAGCTACCTGGGAAGCTGAGGCTAGGGATTGCTTGAGTCTGTGGCACCCCAGGCAATGAGAGCCTGCAGTTCCACAGGCAAAGATAGCGAGACCTAGTCTCAAAGAAAAAAAGCCTTATGGTTAATCCAGCATGATTGAAAGGAAATACTTCTTTTAGTTTTGAATACAAGTCAAAGAAAGAAAAATATATTTCATTTTTAGATTATATAAATGGTGGAGAACTTTTTACTCATCTTTCTCAAAGAGAGCGTTTCACAGAGCCTGAGGTGCAACTCTACGTTGGAGAAATCGTGCTGGCCCTGGAACACCTCCACAAGGTAAGATGCTTTAGCTTTGGAGTTACTTCTTTGAAAATTCCAATAACCGAGATAATGCTCGAACTAAAGGAGCTGGTGTTTTTGCATCTCATTGTTTTAGTGGTGATGGTGAGCCCAGACTTACAGATTGTAATTTGTCTTCTCACTTTCATTGTTCCCATTTAAAAAGTTAACTGCCATTTAGAATTCCCATGATGAAGACTTGAAAAGATAGAGCTTGTGCAGTTTTTTATTTCTGTTCGAAAAGGATCCTTCCTAGTGCTTAATCCAAAGTATCATTAGAATAAAAGCTTTCCATTCTTAAAATAACTATTCAGATGAAGCCCATGTCATAATATATATTTCTTTAGTTGTGACTTACTCTGCTGCAGAATCTCCCTGTATGTTTTCAAGGTGCCTATTCCCTGATTAGGTTGGGGATATTTGAAAGAAGCACCCACTTTCCCCCCTCTAACCCCATTTCCATTCCAGCTTGCTTTTCCATCCCTCAGCTATCTTGCTCCTTCCTCTCCTTCCTCCATTGCCTCCAATAGCTTGAATTTAATTACTGAAGTGTTACAGGGATTAATGTTTGTGATGCTGTTTGAACTAAAAAAATTAGTCTAAACTTTAAAAAAAAATCTCAGATCCTTTTCACCTGAATCCAAGAAATTTTGACCTATATTCTTTACTCATTAATGAGGAAAGTCATAAATGAGTCTTGTCTGTACTTCCTCAGAAAGTACCAGAGTCATTTTCACCCAAGATGTATGAGCCCAGAAGACCACTGTGACCGTAGTCCCTAAATTCAGGTGATACAGTTGCACCAAGTGAAAGCATGATTACTCTTCATTGTGTAATCACACACACCCATAACAGGAGATTAGAATGCTGATTATGGAGCATGGGAAAGAATGGAGAGAAATAGAGGAAAAGGGCAAGGAAAGGGGTGGAATTTTTAAAGGAGCAAGGAGAATGGGACTGCAAAATTGGTACACTAGATAAGAGAAACTGTGAGGAAAGATGATGAGACGCTCAAGAAAGGAGTCAGGAAAAGGGGTTCAGAATAGGAGTCTTGCCGGGCACGGTGGCTCGTGCTTGTAAGCTTCAGCCTATGAAGTGGCCGGGGCTAGGGATCGCGGTTCGAGTCCCGCCTGGGGCCCGTAGCGAGACCTAGTTCCACAAAATAGCTGGGCGTGGTGGTGCGCGCCTGTAATCCTAGCTACCTGGGAAGCTGAGGCTGGGGATTGCTTGAGTCTGTGGTACCCCGGGCAACGAGAGCCTGCGGTTCCACGGGCAAAAATAGCAAGACCTAGTCTCAAAAAAAAAAAAAAAAAAAAAAAAAAGAATAAGAGTCTTAAGAAGAGTGACTGAAAACTCTAAAGATGGGAGGGGAAAAGGCTGCAGGCCCAGGAGAGGAGCATAGGCAGAAAGCTACACTGAAGCAAGCCGAGCAGGGGTCTGTTCCTTTGTGGAATTGTCGGTGGGGTAACAGGCTTTCTACCTGTGATTATTCTTTGTGGCTATAAAGTAGTTAGGCCACCCATCATTACACGCAAACCACATTGGACCCAGGAATAGGCTGCAAGACCACTGAATTTTATGTTTAGGGCTATTAGATACAAGTCTTTATGATATAAAAATGATGATGAAATCCTCATAAATTTCAGAGTAAAAATAGACAAAATACAAAGCTAAGCTATCAAATCCAGCTTTTATTTGTACAAGAACTTTGACTCTGTTTATGAAGGGCACATGCAGGAGCAGTCGTTAGTACTGAGACATCAGAGACACAGAAGTAGAGAACACAGTAGGTGCCGGATATTAACTGATTGATGCAAAGTGATGTCACAGAACAAGTCAGACCTCAGCCATGTTTTTTTTTAATCTTACTACCATAAAATGATAAGTACAATGAAATATAACAAGACCAGACTTTTGATCTTGATAAGGCCCACTAACAATTTCCCAGGAAGAGACAAAAATGGAAGTTTACTTGGAAGTAATGCATTTAATAGTAAATGATTTGTGCTTAAAATCTTTTCCACAGAGATTTTAAAAAATAAAAAACACTTCTGGTTATTAGATACTAATAATATTTCAAGCCAAATATCTATTCAGTAAGACTATAGCTGTTGCCCTCTCTTTTCTGTAGAAAATGAAATTTCTTGGAAAATAAATGCCTAGTGTTTTCCTTATGTAATTTTTATTTCGACTTTGAAATATTATTAAAATCTGCTTTTCACATGCTTAGTGTTGAAGGAAGAAACTATTTATAAGTTTGAAGTCATAGAGGCAGACATAGCATGAAACATAGACTCCACATGTATAAAGAACTTTATGACTTGGGAAGATTTATCCACATCTTATAATTGAAGTATTAACTGAAGTGATTCGCTTAAAAACTGACATGCAAAAAAAAAAAATGGAGGTATTATAGATACTAAGTAATTGAAGTACTTTGCTTACTTAGATCTAAAGAGCAATTAAAATTAACCTTAATGCTTAGGAACCTATTGTTCAAAAAGCCTTGATTACAATTTGGCATGTTGTGGTTGATGCTGGGTAGATGCATAAATGGTGGAAGACAAGAGTCAGGGCGTGGCTATGCATGACTCACAGAAAATATCTGGGGAAAATTCAACTTTTTTCCCCACATAAGTGCAATGTAATGTGGGTGCTGAGGGAATAAAAACAATGAAATAACCAGTGTGGGACTTTCCCATTGGAATGCCTGAAACCACTGGGAGGCAGTGGGCATGGACTGACTGAGAAGGCACCTGAAGCTCACCTGGAGTGAGAATGGACTCCATTAAGAAGCATAGAGACAGGAAGCAGCAGTAGCTGGAGGGGAGACCCTACAGAAACAGGCTCTGCTGGAGTGGGCCTTCATGCCGTGAAGAATGGGGACATGGCAAGAAATGCAGCTGCTTTGCTCTGCCCTGGGGCAGCGGGGTTTCACATGGGTCAGGTCCCCAACCCACCAATGTAGTGCCCTGAGCAGGAGAACTCCTTGTCTGGGCTTGTTTACATGGTAGCTAAGACTTTCCTAATTTATTTAAATTGCTCTTTTAAAATGCACATTTGTTTGTTTTTACAGTTGGGAATTATATACCGTGACATTAAGCTTGAGAATATTCTACTTGATTCTAATGGCCATGTGGTGCTGACAGATTTTGGTCTGAGTAAGGAGTTTGTGGCTGATGAAGTGAGTATTATATTTTCATTCGAAGTTAGTAATAATAGAATGTGAACAATGATGAAAATGAGCTGTAGAATAAGCACTTAATGGGATGAGTCTGTAGGAATTACGGATTTTTGTGCAGGGTTGCTCAGAAGGACATTTGACATGAGTGATTAGATAGATTTTTTTGTTTAAAATCACCATGGAACCATCTTCTTAGAATAACAGTAAACTATTGCATTTATATTATGTATGAAACTATATATGTAACTTTCTCTATAAAATATAACTGAAAAATTGAAATAGCCCCCAGTCCTTTAGAAGCATTCTGGCTCAGACCTTCGCCAGTAGAGAGTGGAAGGTAGCACTAGAGTTTATCATTACCGAGTAGGACCTGTCGCAAGGACCTTGTGAATTCACTCGATGAGAACTGCAAGGCTCTGCGTGGCCTGATTCTTTACTAATAGTTGTGATTCGTTTTCCTCAGTTGGAGCTCAAATATAGTAGCTAATATGCAGATTTTAAATATGAGGATTTTGCATTTTCCATACTGATTACAAATTAATATTGCAAATGCACTTAGTGACATTCAAACTTGGATGTCTATTAAATACTGTTTACAAAGCAATTGTCGTAAAAGTTGTATTCTTAACGCTGCTAGTTGTTCAAGATAGCCAAATAAAGCTTGAATTGTGGTTCATTTTGACCAGAGAAGTTAGTACTAGAGAATACAGAACAGCAGTACAGTTTTTGTAGTAAAGGACTTTGTTGTTGCAAAGCACATCATGCTGAGATTCCAAATTAGACATGTCTTAGATGTTTGCTTTTTGAAACATTGCCAAAACATTCTTAGGTAAAGTGCTGAAATCACAAAACTAAGGACTCCAACATTTTTACTATATTTTACTATACTATATACTATATTTCATTCAAGTCACCTATTAGATAAATATGTACTGACTGCCTCTACTATTCTGGGTGCCAAATAATTTAATAAAGAATAGATGGAAATGGCCTCTTTATTCATGAAACTGTGATTATACAATATATTGTCTTTGATAGACTATAGTGTTAAGATAGAGTAGATGATTTTTTTGAAGCATTAGCTTCAAAGTTTGAATTTTAAAACTTTCCTCCATTGTAAAAATTTTACTGGAAAGTTTAGTAAAATACAACAAGTTAAATATGTTTGCTGTTACTTCTTCACAAGCCTCACTATAAAAGCAAAGGAATAAAATAGGTGTGCGTGCCAGGGTGAAAAAAAAATAGCAACAAGATTTTTGGAAGAAAGACAGCAGAAACTAACTATAGCTAATGTGTCATTCCTGAAGTAGTTGAGTACTAAGTCACTAATGTGAGAAGCCCAGAGAAAGCTAACTTGTGCCTTTGACCCCCAGAAAGCCTCAGGAATTGGGTGCATCATGTACACCTCAAAGTGCTAGTGCAAGTAATGCAGGACAGTTGAGGGTTGCTGGGAGGTCTGTAAAACAGATACCCTGCTCCATCCCTGCCCTAGTCATGTGGGAACTGTGTCTGCCTTCCCCTCCAGGGAGACTGGGAGGTAAGTAGACAACTTGAGCCCTGAGTTGTTTAGGAGAATACAGGTGTGGCTGAGGGAGAAGTGACAAGTGATGCAGTGAACCCTGGAGCTCCCTTGCAGTGAACCCTGGAGCTCCCTTTGCCTTTTTCTGTCACCTCACCCCCAGAGCCAGTAATCGTTGAGAGAATTTTGTCTCTGAGAAGCTGAGAACAAAAACCCCACAGATGCTGTTGGTCAATGACTTTGCCAGTGAGGTAGCCCAAGCTGGTCTCCACACAGAGCTGCCTGTGCTTGGCGAGTCCATCACAGAAGCGTGTTTGTGATGTTTTTATTTTTTGGAACTATATTTCAGTGTAATTGGCGTCCTCGGTCACACTGTGTTTCAAAAAAGCCCTGTTCTGACAAGGGGTCTTTGGGCCTCAGCAGACTGCCCTGGCATACAGACACCCCTGGCATGAAAAGATGGGGTGCTCGCCTTTTTTCTCTCTCCCCAGACCCACTCATCTACCTGCTCAGTCACTTCATTTGTTGCAGATCTTTTATGTGCTGGACAAAGACTAGGTTCTGATAACACATCCCCAGAGAGAATAACTTGGCGAATCCCCTGTTCATGGACATGTGTGGCTGATCATTTGGCAATGGGCAGAGAGAGACTTTGGCTCTGGAGAACAGCAAATGTTAGAAACCAAAACAGAAACAAACAAATCAAAACAAACATCAGTAAGAGTTACTAGGTTTTAATACAGTGTTACAAGTCAGTCAGAATCACTACCCTTCGGAGCCTGCCAGGTCACTCCTCCAGAGAGGAAACACTGGTGTTTTTCTGCTGGTCCTGTCAGCAGCTACTCCTCAAGGGCAAGGAGAGGTTTCTCATTAGACACTGGGATTCTTGAGCCCTGAGTTGTTTAGGCTCAAAAATTAAATTTGGGAGAAATATTTATCTATCTCTTATTATTCACTGAGCACAGTCTAGCTTATTTACCACAGCTGTGTGTATTTAGTTATTTGTTACAAAGCTTCTCTGTTTCATCTTGCTTTCCCCCTTAGATACCAGCTCCTTCTTCCTCTTAGTCCTAGAGAACTGACTGGCATGCTAAGCTTCAGTTTTAGCTCTCAGGGCTCAGGTAGCCTTTTCTGAGTCCCATAAAACTTGATCTAATGGCCCTGCACTCCCCTGAATCCATCCAGCACCTCCTTCCCAAGTTTTCCTACTCGGCCCTTTCCACCTTAAAAATACCCCCATCTATATTGAGTAGTTAGCAATTTTTGTTTCACAAGTCAGTCCAACTCGCTTATATCAAAGTATGTGAGTTTCTTGCCTTGTCCCCATTCTTATTCTACCTCCTTGGCCTCCAGTATAGGATAGAGGGATGAGAGCATGGGTGGGTGGGTGGGAGGATGGATGGATAAAATTGATCTTTCTCCTTTTCAGTGTCTTCTTCCTCTTGGACTCTTGCTGTCACCATTGAAGCATGCCTAGTCTCTTCTCTCCTGTATTAAAATTTTAAAAATGGAAGGGAGGAGAGATGGGTGGACAGAAGGATAAACCAATAAATTAAAAAAAGATAATCTCAGAATCTATATCCCTTCTAGCTATTTCCCTCTTATAATCCTACTTCACAGTCTCCTTACCCCCATCATTCCCTAATCTCTCCAGTTTGGTTTGCACCCCTATCACTTGACTGAGTCTCTTCTTGCCAAAGTTCCTCCTAAACTCAGTGTTAGGTGCTTTTCCGTCCTCTTATTAGCTGGCACTGCTGAGCTGTAAAGTGCTGAGTGTAAAGTGCACTGCTGTAAAGTGGCTCTCACCTTGGCTTCTTCATGCCATGCTCCCCTGGCCTTCCTTCTCTTTCTCACTTTTCTTTTGCAGGTTCTTCTCTTGTACTCAATCACAGGCCAATCCTGGGAGCTTTTCTCTTTGTAAGCTGTGTTATTTCACCAGACACTGGTGATACGCAGTATCTATAGCCAGTCCTGACCTTTACAGGGCTCACGACCCAGAGATGCCTATGGTCTGTTCCAGTTGACGCATATAGCCTCCTCAAGCTCAGTGTTTCCAAAAGTGAATGAGATCTGTTTTCTTGCAGTATTTTGCAGTTTTATGTATTATAAATTCTGGCCTCATTTTGTCTGAGAAATGCATTTCTATTTTCAGGAATCTTCTATTTATATATGTTTGAGGTTTCTGCTCGTGGTATAATCATCATCTCTCTGTATACTCATTAATAATTCAACAGATGCTTATTATACCTACCATGTGCCAGGTATTATGCTAGACTGTGGAAATATAGTGTGTGCATAACAAAT
Organism: Uropsilus gracilis; assembly: GCA_004024945.1. Taxonomy (NCBI): domain Eukaryota; kingdom Metazoa; phylum Chordata; class Mammalia; order Eulipotyphla; family Talpidae; genus Uropsilus; species Uropsilus gracilis. Next base: position 63,172 of record PVHY01005455.1, read on the forward strand.
TCCTTGCCTTTATGAGCCATTATCCCAGAGGTACTTGTCACATATTCATAATTTATTTCTAGATTATGGCTTGATAACCTGAATTGTATATAGGATAAAACGGATTCGAGAAGTGTTAAAATTATGTGATAATGAACGCATTGAGAAATACAATATTAATATATACTTTTCTCAACCATAGGACTAGATAAATCCCTTGAGATTCTGAGAATAAAGAAGAAATTTTTAAATATCTGCAGGGTTTATCTGTCCTTCATAAAAAAAATTTTTTTTTGGAGGCTGGGTCTCGCTATTTTTGCCCATGGAGCCACAGACTTACGTTGCCTAGGGTACCATGGACTCAAGCAATCCCCATCCTCAGCTTCCCAGGTAGCTGGGATTACAGGTGCGTGCCACCCCAGCTATTTTTTGGGACTAGGTCTTGCTGTGTTGCCTTTAGCGGGATTCGAACAGCTATCCCTAGCCCCAGCCACTTCATAGGCTGAAACTTACAGGCACAAGCCACTGTGCCTGGTTTTCATAAAACTTTTTGATGGTATAATTCAACAAGCATTTGTTGAGTTCTCACTGTGAATGAGAGAATCTGCTCAGCATGGGATATACTATTCTAACACTGAAGACTTTAAAGGCATTTTTTTTAAGGGCATCTGTTCTTACCTATTTGTAAACAGTGTCAAAATGATGCTTGCATCTGTCAATTACCTTATGTGATATGCATTCTCTGTTTTCATAATTTAGCATTAACTTGACTTACAGTATGCACAATTTATATGACTTATATGCATTCTATGTTCTTTCAAATTTTTGGCAACAGATTTTTGACATGAATCTCCAGATAGGTAAGTAACGTTAGAAGAAAAGCAGTGTCCCCAACATTTAAAGCAGGTGGCTACTTATAGCAGGCTGCCAATGATGGCTATGCTAAAAAGGGGAAGGTCTATGGGCTTGTGACTATTTTCTCTTTCCAGAAATTGAAAAATATAACCTTGGTTCAGTTCAGAAAATGTTATTCATTCATTCATTCATTTGTTCATTGTTTGAGCAAAGAAGAGACATTTTAGTGTTGTGGAAAGAACACATATTGCACATAGAGGATCTTTCCAGGTCTGAAGGGTTAGCCGGTGTTCATACCCTAAGTTGTAAATATACCTGGGACATTTGTGGAAGAGTGGGGGGCCTTAGTGTGGGGGTATACAACACGTGAGGGCTAAGAATGTGGAGGTGATCATGCAGAGCAAGGGTTGAGCAGAACCTCTTAAACACCAGGGGCCATTGTAGGAACTGTGACTTCTCTGAGGGAAATGGGGAGTCACTGGTGAGTGTTGAGCAGAGGAGTATGACTTTCAAAGAGTATTTCTGTTTGTCAGGCATGGTGCTCTGGTGGGACAGGTCTTGCCTTACCGAGTCATAGTAATTCCAGGAAGAAGTGGTATTGGTGTAGCATCTAGTTACCAATAGGTTGTGGTGTAGGTGGTAAGAGGCACATAGCTTCTGGGTGTATTTTGGCATTAGAGACAGTGATATTTCTTGATGGGTTGGGTGTGGGGTACAAGAGAGGAAGAGCTCCAAGGTTTTTAGCCAGAACAGCTGGAAGGACAATGTTGGCTAAACTAACATGGGGAGAACTGTGGGTGGAAGACTTAGGCCAGGTGGAGGAGACATGCAGCCAAACAGGCTCAGTGTAAGATATCTGTTAAGACAGCAGAAGGGCTGTAGGTTGTAGGGCAGTGGGATAATGAGTCTGGAATCTGAGGGACAGCTCTCATCTAGAGATACAAATGTGGAATTTGCCGGTGAAAGTTAAATTTTAAGTTGCAAGAGTGAATGAGAACACCAACAGAGTAAGTGTAGATAGAAATAAAAAGTGGATAAAGCTCTAAACTGGGGTATTCCATCATGAAGTAGGTAAAGAGTGGGGGCAGAGCCAGCAAAGGGGATTAGGAAGTTGGGAAGAAAACTGGCATATTTTAGTCTTAAAGCCAATGAAGTGGCCAAAGTATACTAGCCACCAGCTATAACAGAAATTGCTGTTAGCCAAAGGGGAGGACTGAAGATTGAACATTGACTTGGTTCAAACCTAAGGAAACAGAGCAAGAGACGATATTAACCCACAAGTAACAGGTAATTAGGTTTTCTGTAAAAAGGAAGGTGAAATTTTGAGTGGGGCGGGTTGGCAGAGGGTGAAGTGAGGTTGAGACGTCTTTTTGTTTTAAGACAGGAGAAATGCCAGGTGTCATATGCTACAGTCGGTTCTGAAAAGGAAGTGGGGTAGAGATGATGAGAGAGAAAGGGGGAAATTGCTGAAACACTCCCCTTGACCTTGCTAGTGTGTAAATTCAAGTGCACAATCGGAGACAAGGACCTTAGCTAGCCTGGGCACCCAAGACAGGTGGCGTTCTGAGGACAGATGAGGGAGGCCAGCAACAAGTGGTCATGGACTCTTGTAGACGGTCTTTTTTGATTGCTTCTGTTTTCTCACTGAGAATGAGGAAGAGAAAGGAGATAGTGGAAGTTTGAGGAGAGACAGACAATAAAGAGTAACCAAGAGTGAGGCTACTGGCCAGGCGTGGTGGTGCGTGCCTGTAATCCCAGCTACCTGGGAGGCTGAGGCTAGCACTTGAGTCCATGGATTTGAGACAACCCCAGGCAACGTAGTGAGACCTACTCTCTTAAAAAAAAATTTTTTTTTTTTTAAAAAGTGAGGAGACTGACTGGGTTTGGGTTGAGTGTTTGCCGGGCGCTGTTCAAAGCCCAATTGAAGTCCCTGATCATGAGTTCAAAGTGAAATTGCTCGGTCTTACGCTGTGTTTCTCCAGCTGCAGGGAACTTTCCAGGTTTAGGCACATCTGGCTGGTGGAGTGAATCTGATCTTGTTTCCGCACCCTTACTTTGTGTATGTCCATGCATAATATATGCTTGTGTCTATAATGTTCATATATGATACATCCTATTGCAAAGTTTCTCATTTGGCTTATTTTTGAAGTTTAGCCACGTTAATGAAATAGGAACATTTCACTCATTTTAGCAGTTGTATATATATTTTCTGTGAATTATCCGGTTTACTGAAATATATGGAGGTTTTTATGTTTTCTTGATCACAGTGCTGCTGGGTTGTTTGTTGTTTTTTTCCTGTTGTCATTGGTTGGTTGACAGTCTTTAAATATTCTGGTTTACCCAAAGTTAGGTATTTTGTTGCAAATTTCCTTTCCAAGTCTTTCACTTATCTTTACCTTCCTTGGATAGTGTTTGTGTCATTCTTATATTTTTGACATTTTAATAGAATCAGATGTACAAATCTTTAAAGATTTACATTCTCTGAGTCTTTGAAAAATATAATGGTGGTAAGATACACATAGAATTGCCATTTTAACCATTTTAAATATATAGACGCACCATTGACTGTTCTCCCATTGCTGTGCAGCAGGTCTCTTGAACTTTCTCATCTCCAAAACTAACCAGTAGCTAGTGGACAGCTCTCCCTTTCCTCTCCTCCCATCCCGCAGTAACCACCATTCTGCCTCCTGTTTATGTGAATCTGTATACTTCATTGATTCATTTATGAATTTTTAGTTGAGTTGCTATTTGGATACCCCCATCAGGTATTACCACCCTAGTGCAACCCCCCCAAGTCACTTGAGTCCACCACCATAGTCCATTGTGCTTCTGTCCCTCTTTGTTAGTTTAGATACATATTTTAAGTGGAATAATTTAGAATTTATCTATCATGACTAGCAAACTTCAATTAGTGTGTTATCCAGCTAATCCATGTTTTGGCATGTGCTAGTATTCACTGGTGTTTCAAGGCCTGTTAAACACAGTGTACCACTGTGTTTGCCTACTCTTCCATTTACAGACATTCTGTTTCCTTCCACTTCCTGGAATAGTGTGCAATACTCACGGACATACAGATATCTCTTTGAGACCATACTTTCAATTCTTTTGGATCGTACCTTGTAGTGAGATGGCTACATCATATAATAATTGTTTTTAAAATATACTATGCTGTCTTCCATAGTGATGACATAATTTTATTTCTGACCAACAGTGCTCAAGGATTCCAGTTTTTCCACATCCTCACCTATAGTTGTTATTTCTGGGGGTTTGTTTTGTTTTGTTTTTGGCACAGCCATTCTGGTACATCAAAGGTGATATTTCATTGAGATTTTGATTTGATTTCTCTTATGACTAGATGTTGACTGTCTTTCCAAGTGTTTGATGGCTATTTATATATAATCTTTTAAAGAATGTCTCTTAGTTCTGTTGACTATTTTTTAATCAATTTTTATTGTTAAGTTTATACATAACAGTACTGCTGAATTTATTAGTTCCACCCATTTATAGAGTCATTTAGATTTTTTATGTCGGTGACTATATTAAAAAAAAAAACTTTAGAATTCCTTTTAGAAAGTAATGATGATGTTAGTTTTCTTCAGTTCTCATACTTATCTTGCATGTGTTTGGGGTGGATGGTTCCATTTGGGTTTATTGCTATCTTTACTAAGTTTTAAGGCTGCATGTTATTTGTTTTAGCCATTTAGTATAGCAGTTTGCTTCAGGTTTTTGGTAGATAAATTATACTTAGTTTTTAATGGCTCGCTGATATAAGGCAATTCCTATCATTGTTCCTTTTACTCATCTAATGGTACAATTACATTGGCAGGTTTTCCCTTTTTCAGTGTTAAACCATCATTCATTCATTCATCATTCTTAGAACGAACTTTCTATCATACTTTGTTTTTTTGTTTTTTGTGCATTGTTGGAATTTGCCTACTGTTATTTTTTGTAGGGTTTTATTTAAGTTGCCTTTATTTCCTCTCTAATATTTCATTTGTCTGACTTTGGCATCAAGGTTACACTGAGATCATGAAGTGAATCTGAGTAGTTTACACACGAGAAAGGCCCTGACCCTCTGAAGGTATCTTTTTTTTCTTGAGTTATTTTTATTCCCTGCGAGCTGAGTATAAGTGACTTTTCAAATATTGATTTAATTTCTTTTAGTACTTGTATTTAGGTTTCAAATTTCTTTTCTAGAAATCGTATATTTTGTTTGTTTGTTTGTTTGTTTTTTGAGACTAGGTCTTGCTATTTTTGCCCATGGAACCGCAGGCTCACCTTGTCCGGGGTACCACAGACACAAGCAATTCCCAGCCTCAGCTTCCCAGGTAGCTGGCATTACAGGTGCGCACTACCACCCCCAGCTATTTTTTTGAGACTAGGTCTCGCTACGTGCCCCCGGCAGAACTCGAACTGTGATCCCTGACCCCTGCTGTGGCTTCCTAGGCTGCCACTTACAGACATGCGCCACCATGCCCGGCCGTTAGAAATGGTATATTTTTATTAAATTTCTAAGTCTTTAAATTCTTTGGCATCATATTATTTGTAGATTTTATTTTTTAACCTATATTCTAACTTTAGTGATGTTGCTTTTTAGTTAGTGATATTATTGATTTATTGGTGTCCCCTTTTCTCTTGATCAATTTGACGTGGATTTGCCCTTTGGGTTGTCTTTTCCAAGAAACAGCTTTTGTCAAGTTTCTCATTTTCTCGGTGATGTTCCTCTATTACTTTGTTCCTTTGGCTTCCTGTAAGTTTCTTTCATATTTCTTTTCCTTGTTTTTGAGTTTGACATCTATGTCATTATGTAATTATTCTTTTTTGATTAAACTATGGATTTTAAGAACAGCTTTAGATGTATCTTACAAGTTCTGATACGTAGCATATTCTTTGTTACCTTAATAAGTTAATACTCATTGTGTTTTTTCTTTGGATCATAAATTAGAGACTTTTTAAAAAAGTTTTCAAATCTATAAGATTCTCTTGTCATTTTGTAAATGAATTCTAATTTTATTGCTTTCTGGTTGGAAATCAGAATACAAATGATTGCATTTCTCTATTATTTGAGATTTATGAGCAGTTACCAAGGTTAACTTCTTAAATGTGCTATGTTCTCTGACTGTTAGATACAAGGTTGTATGTATTTTTATGAATGTTGTTCAGACCTCCCAAGACTTCACTATTTTCCTGCTTGATCTCAGTTGTAAGATAAATATGTTAAAATACCCAGTATGGTTGTGATTTGTTCATTTCTTCTTAAAGATATATTTATTTGTACTTTAGGTACTTCAAGTTTTAGGCATTTCAAAAATTTTTGAGGGAATTCAGGTTTGAAATAGTTCTATTTCCGTAGAGAAATGGCTCTTTTATTATTATATAATCACTCTAAGTTTAAGAATCCTTTTTGCCTTAAATAAAGTTCATTATTTCTTCTATCAGTAAAGATACCTTAGTCTTCTGTTGGCTAGACCTGGTCTGATATATCTTTCTCATCCCTTTACCTGCAATATTCCTTTGTCCTTATGTTATAGGTGTGCCTTTTATACATAATATGTAGCTGGATTTGCTTTTTGATTCACAGTTTCTGTCTTTTAACTGGTAAGTTAAAACTGTCTATGGTGATTACCCATCTTTTTATTTTTCATCTTGCTCTGTGTTTCGCTCTATCATAATTTCCCTTTGTTAAACCTGTTTAAATTATTAAAATGTTTTATTTCATTTGCTCTTAATGGTCTATAGAAGTCATATATGTATTCTAGTTCTGTTTCTATATTAGGTCATCATTCTGATATTTTAACTTATATACTGATTGACTTAATAGACTCAGAATTTCACTAGTGTGTCTATGGTTGTCATGGCCACTGTGGATCATTAGAATGTTGTAACCTCAGTTATGCATCTCACTTTATATATTGTATAGATATTTGCTGCTATATTGTTTTCTAGTACTTTCCTTCCCTCCCTTCCTATTTAATGCAACATACAATCTTTTATGGATTGTGGTTCCAGTGTTTCGGGTAACCTTCTGCTCGTTTTGTCAGCAGAGCCTAGTTCCCTTACTTGAGATTCCAGGGCTTTATCTGCATGATCTCAAGCATCCAAGTTGTGGCAGTTTCTCCAGTTGCTGTGTTTGGAGTGTTGGTCAGTTTGCCTCACTCTTCTTTTCCAGTTCAGGCCCCAAACCTACAAGAGGCTCAGCCTGGGAATTCAATATTCTAAGAGGGGTATTTGTTGGCTTGTTTTCCAAACAAGGGTCAGACAAATCTGTGATAGTTGATGAGTTCATTTTGCTTTCCCTGAATCTGCAGTTTTCTAAGGTTCTGGGGTTTATGCGAGAGTGGAAATTCCAGTCCACTTCATTGGAGCTGAGGATCTCATCTTCTGGATTGTGGAACCTGTCACAACTCTCCTCCCCACTCTGTGTAGCTGCCACAAGGCCTCTTGTGGTTGTTAGCATCCTCGTCATGGCTGACATCCAGAGATGCCTTTTTTGTTTCCCGTGAGCAGTCTTGGATGATTAGCAATGCAATATTTAACTTAGTTTACAAAATCACATGTTTATATTTATTGTGAAGAGATCTGTCATTATAAAAATACAGAATGGGGACAAAACTTTTTACAGGTAATTTTATGTTTAACTCACATAAACTCACATTTAACTTACATAAGTTTATCTGTTATATGCAGACAAGATCAAAATAAGACGTGCTAGGAATAGCATGATCTGTTTATTGGAAAATACAGGAGAATTTGGCAATTGAGGTCCTGTTTAGATTCTTGCTTAGAAAAAAGCCAGTTATTTGCCCAGTGATCTCTGATCCTTCTCTCCAAGGAACAGTGATGCTTCCTAGGTCGGCAATGTTTATATTTTTATAAAATATAATGGTTAAACTGATAATTGAAATAGACACACATGCAGAAAAAATAATAGCAAATGGATGAATTTGTGAATAGATGCACACATGGATGGATGATGATGGATGGACGGACGGACGGACGGACGGACGGACGGACGGGTGGGTGGGTGGATGGAAATGCATGGGTGGATGAGTGGATGGGTGGGCGGGTTTTAAGTACAAGACATCTGACAGGCTATCTATCCAGGACTCATACTGTGTAGAAGATGATCTGTCCCAGTGAGCAGGCCAGATCTCTTATAATGTTGATTCTACCACTGCTTTACTACTGCGGTTTATCTCAACAACTTACATGTAGTATTTACTTTCCTGTCACTTGTCATGCTAGTTTGAAATCAAATGTATTTTTGTTTGTTTGATTGTTTAAGGCCGAAAGAGCATATTCCTTCTGTGGGACTATTGAATACATGGCGCCAGATATTGTCAAAGGGGGAGATTCAGGACATGACAAGGTATGTCCTATTTTTTGATGCGTTTTTATTCATCTGTATAATATCTAGTAGGAATTCTAGATAATAACTTAGTCTTTTCCCTAACACCCTCTTTCTGGGAGGACCTTGTGTATATTTATTTTCTCTCTCCTTTGTACATCAGAGCATGTTAGGATGTCTGTTTTTTAGAAAGAAAAGATAATAAAAATGTGTGCATTAAACTTTATAGAGATGGTCAGCTTTTTCTACCATTTTTTAGCCAACAGTAACCATTGTAAAAATTTTGGGCAAAGGAATAATTCCAGCATTCAGGATATGAGGTTTGATTCCCTAAGCCCATTTTTTCAAAAGCCCATTTTTCCTCCTCCTCATTTCCCTTTGTCTGTGCAAAATGAAGATTATAGAAGAGGCTTTCTAAGCAGTGATATTATAAAATCTAGGTCACATTTTTTTTTCTTTTTGTGTTAAAAGGGTACAAATTTATTCAGATTTTTTTCTTAAACTTTTTGCTTTATCTTCTCCAAATTAGGAATTCTGACTTTTATTTTTCTCCCCATCTTCCTCCCTCCCTTGTTCCCTTTGAGAATTCATATATACATTGCAAATATGTAACTGTGAACCATCTCTTGTCTCCTTGCTTGTGGCTAATCATCCTCTCCAGGTGTGACACTGGATACAGATCTCTAACTAGGACTCTGATCATAGATCTGGGTCCATTCAAGAGCTGGTTTCAGACCAAAGGCAGAACATTCTGAGGGTCCTGACTCAAGTGGCCATGAAGCTGCTTGTATAAATAAAAGTCAAATTGTTGATATTGTTGGCATCGTGACATTCTTTTTAAACTGTTAGGAAATTTGGTAGGGACTTGGAACAGTTAATTGGAAAATTACCTTCTGAGACCTAACAGAGCCAATTTTTAAGTAAGAAAACCTTACCTCATCCCCAGGATTGCTGTGTAGCTGAAGTCCAGGGCAAAGCTAGTCAGTAAATTGTGCTTTCCAGTCGTGGTATCTCTTGACGGTGATGAGTCATTCCATGAGACACCGTGTGCCAGTGGCCCCCATCCTCACCTGCTCTGGAAGAAAGTACCCCTCTCACAGTCTCATTTCTGATCCCTCTCTGTGGTGCTCATTCATAAATCCAAAGATCTCATGTACTTAAAATTTTTGGAATTTACTTCGATTTAAAATTTTCCAAAAATTATGCCAAGTAAACCCATTGCTTGTTTAGGAAACAAAACACTTGTAGTCCTTTGGTTAACTCTGCTGTGTTTGCATTGTTTGAATGCGGATATCTAGATGTTTGTCCTCTGTCTATTTGCATGTGGTAATTGAATACTCCTTACATGGAAAGCTGTGTAAATTATATGTGAAAATATTTTCAGTTATTTTGTTCATTTTAAAATAGTTGACTAGTCTACAAGGTGAAATTGCTGTTTTATAGGCAGTTGACTGGTGGAGCTTAGGTGTTCTGATGTATGAACTACTAACTGGAGCATCTCCTTTCACTGTGGATGGGGAGAAGAATTCCCAAGCTGAGATCTCTAGGTAAGAGGTTTTGCTTTGTTAACAAAATAAAGGAACTGATCAAATTTCTCCAGTTAGATTGATGAAAAATGCATTTTTAAACAAATAGAAAAATGTTTAAATAGTCAGTTTCTGTGTATACTCGTATGGAATGTAAAGATAAAACCTTTATATTTTTTGTGCGTGATGAGATCTGAAGTTTCAGAGATGTGCTGTCATAATTTTTGTGTACTTTAAAACATATTTTCTTAACCTAGTAAGTAGATCATTATTGAGAAGTTTAAGTGATGGATGCTTTCCCCCCAATGTGTACATGACATAATGTCTTTGTGACTTTAACATAAAGAACAGGAATCATAGTCTCAATTCAGGGGTACAGGTTCAATCAAAAACAGTGTTCTTCAGTATAAGACAACACCATAATTTCACCATCGGATAGGTTACCATGGCTTTGTTCTGTTTCTCTCCTCCACAGCAGTCATCACAACTGCACTCTTGCAGTTTTTCAATAATTATTTGATGGCTTTTTGTTTGTTCAGCTAGACTGGATGTTCAGTGAGAGCAAGGGCACGTCTGGCTGGGTCCTCGGCATTGTGTGCCAGGTACCAGCACAGAGCGGCTCTACGGAGCTCAGTCAACATTTGTGGAGTAAAATAAGTTAATGGACAAATAAATGAGCAGTGATAAGATATTGACTAGTTAGTAGTTATGTTTTTGTCCTGTTTTACTTTAATTTTGTAACTGAGAACAGAGTTGACATTAAAAATTAAAAATTGAGGCTTCCACATCTTACCAAGATGGAATAACAAGGATCGAATTTATCTTCCTGCCTGAAACAGTTTTTAAAATGGGCAAAACATATGAAAGAATGGTTTTGAAGATATTGAACATCTAGCACTGAGAGACGGGAAATAAATGAGGTGAGCCCCACAGTTGCCCAGCTATAACTGCCATGAGTGTCCAGGCCAGTGTGCAGGGAGGGAAAACCGGACAGAGCCGAGGAGATGGAACCAAGAGTCGAGCAGCCAGAGGCAGCAGTTTGCAGAGCTGAGTGTCAGGGAGGAGAAAGCTGGAGAGAGAGAAGTCCAGGCATTCGCAGAAGGTCCCCCTCGTGTATTCCCTTAGATACTGATGAGCATGTGTGTCTGAAGGCACTACACTGTAGGTGTTATATCTCTCCAGGCTGATCTGTAAGGTCTACACAATGCAATCCCACAGGCTTTTTTTTTTTACTAGAAAATTGACAACCTGCTTTTAAAATTTGCATAATAACGCAAAGGACCTAGAATAACCAACGGAGAAACTGGCTGAGTCTCCTCTTTTTCTGTCAACTGCCACATCCACACCAAGGTCAAGGCAGGTAGCAGGAGTGGGGGACGTGGGTTTGGGTGGCTTCACATGCTATTCCTGTGTAACCCGTGACCTCGTGACTTTGACACTCTTAGTTGGAAATAATCAAAAGATGAGCAGGATCTCATGACACGTGGAAATTGTATGAACTTCAAATCCCAGTGTCCACCCACAAAGTGTATTTAGGAGCAGCCATGCTTGCCCAGCTGCAGGTCATCTGTGCCTGCTTGCAGCTACAACAGTGGAGGTGAGAGCTTAAAGACTGGGTAGCTTGTCAAGCCTAAACTATCCCCTGTCTGGCCTTGTGTTAGTCATCCCTTGCCAAGTAACAAGCACTTCAAAACTTGGCAACTTAACAACCACACACATTTACAGCGTCAGCGTCTTTATGGACTCAGAATCTGGGCACAATGTCATTAAGTCCTTGACATCAAGGTCATTCCCAGACTGCCACTGGTCAGCTCCCAGGCAAGGGTGGCTCTGGCAGGCTGTAGCTCCTCTGGACAGAGCGCTGTTCCTGGCCATAGGGGTCTTTCTGCGGTGGCGGCTGGCTCCTCCAAAGCCTGCAAGCTGGGAGGCAACAGCTTCTGCTGGGAATACTGGGTGTTTGTGACCTAATCATGAAAGTGACTTCTGTCATCTGCACTGTATTGCTGGCTGTGAGAGCATCTCTTGGTCCAGCCCACACTGAAGGGGCATGAGGCTGTGAGCACAAGGAGACAGTGATTCTTAGGGAGCATCTTACCACAGGCCCTTCATAAAAGAAGTTTGCCAGCCCCTGGTGTAGGTTATTCATTTATTATTTCTCCTCTCAGCCGTGGTTCTCGTTAGGCAATTATTTCTAATACATGGGTTCTGTATGATGTGCTAATTTAGTTTTCTAAATACAAAAGCAAAACCAGGGATTTCTCTTGTGTTTGTATATGTACAATCCTGTTGTGTTTTTGTTAGCCATGTTGATTTAGTAATATTTTGAATAATCCCATTTGTATTTCTAAAAATTTTCCTAAAGATAGATAAGCTAGATATGCTATGTTTAGAGTTACAGATAGAACACTTAAAAGTATCATTATTCCCAGCATGTTAAAAAATAATGTATCATCCAAGTTACCCAAATTAATTTTTTCCTGATCTTTCTCCTTCTCGTGACTTTACGTTAAAAGACTTTACTGCTCTGTTTTATAAAACCTTCTTAATTTCCAATGTGTGTTTTTTCCCTCATTTTGATATGAGAAAGAAGTAGGTGTGGGTTATTCCCAGTTCAGAAACCAGGCACCTGGGAGGGGTGCAGCAACTACAGCCCAGCAGCATTTCCCTGCCCCCCCCCCATTTCTGCCTGGCCGCAGGGTGCTGGGTGCATGTCAGCATTCAAACAGCACAGTGGGCTGGAGTCTGGCACCGGTTCTACTTAGCTTTCTAGAAGGAAGCAGTGAGAACGCAGCATGTCGGTGTGACGGCACTGAACACCTCTTCAGCAGGCTCCTTCCAGCCACCTGAGAGTGACACCCCACAAAGGACAGGTGGCTGGGAGTGAGGAGTGGGTGAGTGTGGCCGCCCCCAGCTGGGAAGCAGGAGCTGGCTCCTGCCCATGAAGCCACCCCAGCGTGAGAGCAAGAATATACGGATGCCCCTGTTCCCTCGAAGTACTTTGAGTGAGAAAACCCTCAGACCCTGCTTTCCTGCTCACGCCTCTCTTGCCCAGGTGCCCACTTCTCAAGCTTCACAGTACCCTGGCCACCAGTCATCTGGCCCCAGTACATTTTAAGGCAAGAGACAAAGAGGAGAAGCCAAGCTCACACATGGGGAGAAAGGGCAGCGCGACCTTTCTCCTCAACACCCCACCCCAGTTTCCAGTTCTCCTCCTGGTCCTGCAGAGATGGGCTTTGGAACCTGCAGCTGCTGAGGAACCCTTAGTCACTCCATCCACTGCCACAGCCAGAGCCTGTGAAAGGCGGGTGTGAGCTCCACACCATCCGCTAAGCTCCACTTGTTTCACTCTGCGAGTTCATAGTCATTTCACGCTGAAAAGCTAGGAATTGAGGCTCTCACTGGTGTTTTCCGTGTTCCCAAGCAGTGCTGTTTTCAGCAAGAATTCCTGTTTTGCTCAGTTTCTTCCTGCTCTGATCCTGCCTCATCTGAACCTGAAACTCAAGTGCCCTACACGTGGCAGCTGCTGTGGTCCTCAGTCCTGCACCAGGGCTGCTATTTCGTGTGCCCAGGCTACCTGCCCAAGTTGTTCTTCCCCAGGGCCTGGGGTGAAGGAGACCTCCAGTGAGCATCTGAAGACTTGGGTTCCAGAAGAATCCATAGCACAGCAGTCAGTGCCCTACAAATATGATTGTCACACTGCTGGTTATAGACCCTGGCTTTGCACAGGAGAATGTGAGCAGCCGTCCAGCTCTGCCCTGATCAGATTGCCTGCACACGGTGCGGACAGCTGGGCGTTGGGCAGATGGTGCAGCTCTGGGCTGAGCAAGGAGATGCCCAGTTTCCCCTCAGAGGTGCTGGTGCCTGGTCTGCGGAGAGAATCGCCTCTTCTGCCTAGGCCCACCGAGCAGAAAGCTGGGAGAACACAGCTGTGGGAAGAGGAAAGGGTGCTGCTTGTTGTGTCTCCCGCATTCTACCACGTCCTCTTGGGCGCCCAAGATGGAGTGCTAGAAGAAGCAGCCCTGGTGGACTTTCAGTGAAAAATCCCAGTTCCACTCTCATTTCACAGATTCTCAGAGGCTACTTATTTCAACAGCATGACCTTGGTTGCTGCTGGTTGCTCTGTGCCTGTCTGTGGTTGCCTTGGAAAGAAAGCATAGCAGCAGTGTTTGGGACGTTCCAGGTCCTGCTGAACACTACGTGTCATGCCTGCACTCACTGTGGGGGCAGAATAGCCGTTTCGGGAAGACACCATTGTTTTCTCCATGTTGTGGTAAAAGAAACGGGGGCACAAAAACTTAGTTAACCATCACAGGGTCTCCTGGCCAAAAAGTTGCAGAGTCTGAACTTGAACTCAATCTGACTCTGAAGTCCAGGTTCTGACTACACTCAACTGTCTCTCTTAAATTTATGGTGTATTTTTGCGCCATACAGTTAATACTTTAGTGCAATAGGAGATCTTCTTGCAAATCCAAATAAAGCAGTAGCAGTTTATCTCCGAGTATTCTATGTTAAGTTTCTTAGTTTCTGTTGGTCACGTCCAGATTTCAGTCTCATCAGATTGTGGATCTGGCTGCTAAGTGGTATATTTGGGTTGGATTGATTGTTTCTGTGGCCTGAGAATAAATTCATACGTTTCATCAAAAAACGTGATGGTCTTAATTTTTAGTTTTTCACAATAAGTAGTAGTGCCACTTACCTTAGAGGCCTTGCCTGGCCTATAGCATATATCAAGCATAAAATGCTTTCATCCGTGAAAAGCCCAGCCCCAGCGCACTTTTTCAGATGTCAAGAGCTCAGCCGTAACCAAGTAGTTCTAACTCCCCAGCTCAGTCTTCCTTCTGTCTGCATCTCCTCCAGCCCCTTCTGCTCACTGGCACAGGGGCAGAGGAGGGCGTCAGGTGCAGTTGGGGCTCTTTTGTCCTTTCAAATTTGAGTGCTGAACCCCCATCCCAGATAAGAGTTGTTTCCATTGTGAAACTTTCATCATAGCGTGAATTTCATCACTAGGTTTGATCTAGCCCCAATTTTTCCAAGGAAACATGGTGTTGTAGAATTCCATTAGGATGCCTTACACGGAAAAAAAGAAAAAGAACCAGTGTGTTTTATTTCTGATGATTTAGGTTTCAGAAACTTGATTTCATGATATTTTAAGTAACTTTACTCCATTTTTCATGTAGAGTTCAATTTCAAAGTGTATTTTGCTGTCTTTGTTTTTGCTAAAAATACCATCTCTCTAGCTTCATCTTCTGGTGGTTTTAACAATTCTTCTCTGCCTGCAGGAGAATATTAAAAAGTGAGCCTCCATATCCCCAAGAAATGAGCGCTTTGGCTAAAGACTTAATTCAGCGTCTTTTGATGAAAGATCCCAAGAAAAGGTTGGGATGTGGTCCACGTGATGCAGATGAAATCAAAGAGCATCTCTTTTTCCAGGTGAAACCTATTGAATGGATAGTTTTTCTGATCCCTGCTCTTAGCCAAGTGCCCAACGTTCCTGGTGAAATGTGTGAATAAGGTCCTTTTGGGGTAGTTATTCCCTGCTTTCACAAACATGGCATTAAAAAAAAAAATAACAGGAACCCCTTAGGATGGCTTAGACTTACGCCTATAGAGATCTTTGTGGTCTTTTGTCCTTAAGGGAAGTGGGAGTTGGTGGGACAGTCATCGTAGCCTTCAGTGTCTGACTCTTTGGTTTCTTGATTTATGGTCTCAGGTTTTAAGTATTAGAACTAGGGAGTCTTACTGCTAGTCTCTTTCTTCCCTCTAAGTTCGTGAGCTGTTATCCCCACAGTGTTTCGCCTTTTTAGATAGTGATTATTTCATCTCTTTCTCCCGAAGATATCTCAGAATATTCCAAATGTGCCAATTTGTCAGTTATGTATATGTCACATGTAGGGAATTATTATTTATTTTTTACTTGTGAAAGTGCTTTTCTTAGTCTGAAAAGGCTTAATGAGACCATTCCACAGAGCACCACCACATCTGTTCAACTTAGTTTAAAAAAACCCACCAAAATGTTAGACAAGTAGAGAAAATAAGCTGACTTGGTTAGTTATTTCAGTCTAAATGGTCATACCTCAGATGCCTTGGCTTTGATTTCTAAAACTCAACTTACGATTTTTAAATAATTTAATCAATAAATAATTTAGATTTAAATATGGTCTCATAGGACTGTCCAGGTTTTGTTTTTATTCTGCACACTGAGTTTTACTGTATAACCCGAACAAATGAAAATGCCATATACCAAAACAGTGGAAAAAAAAACAAAAACCCTGCTACTTGCATGCTATTTATTATATAGATAGAAAAATAGCAATTTAGAATAAGGATGATCTCTCTGTATATCGATCTCAAAAAGGGGCACACCTACTTCAATCTCTAGGTGTAATAATTTTTTAAAATACTCTGCACACCTTATAGAAGTTCAATAATATACTGAGAAATGCATTTAGAAATATTTCTGTGTGTGCACTTATTTCATAGATTAATGTGCCACAGAAAGGTTAATATTTGAGCAAGTTTTTCAAATGTCTTGTTCAGAATAAATTTTTAAAAATTAAGGGTAAAAATTTTTTTAATTAAGGATAAAAATTAGGAATATTCAAGCACAAGGAAAGCCCAGTTATATCTTCTTCATGGCTTCCCCGTATTTGTGGATATTGCAATATATTGTTTTTACTTTGAGAAAGTAATAAATAATAATTCTAAATTATTTAACTGTCTTGACTTTCTTAGTGACAGGGATGCTTCAGGAAAGACCAGACTCGTAAAGACCTAAGAAGAGGAGGTGCAGAGAATCCTCCCAGCATTCAGTTTTCCATATACTGAATCTAACAACATCCTCTTTTAAGTTACCCCTTTACTTTAGCAGTTTCTCTTACTGTGTATCCAGTAGTTGGGCACAGATCAAATGTTTATAAGAGAAAACATTCCGACCACATGTAGAAACATTCTGACTTGCTCACTGGAGTCAGGAGAAGGCATTAGACTACTCACCCCTTCGAGGGGCTGGTGCTAAGTGGATCTGTCAGTTCTCACTTGGGAACTTTGATTTCCATCTGAATCAGATACAAGGTGATCCCTACAACACTTTCTAGCTGAAAATTTTCAACTTCTGTAATGCGTTTCATCTCCTTTGTCTCCACAAGAGGGCATAAGGGAAGCATTTTGTTAGTAGATGTCACCAGCCATGAAGTAGAAGTCTCAACACTTTGAAATCATGATGCCTCTTACAAATAACAGACATCTTACTCTTCTGCTTGGTGGTCTTACTAATACATAAGATGATGGCATATATTGCTATTAGTGCTTACGTTTGAACATTTCATTTCCACGAGTAGTATCAAAGATTGTTGAAGACAGCAGAGGGTTGAATTTGAACATTAAAAAATAGTGGTTTTTCAGATAGTGCATGTCTGTCACAAGGGTGGCCTATTATTCAGGAAGGATAGAAGAGGCAAACTTGAAAATGCTTGGATCCCCTTAAGAGAAGAGAGTGGTTCTATCAGTATGGTCACGTAAACAAATGCACGATCTCTAATAAGTCTCATTTTGGCTTAGCCCCTCTCTCAGGAGGCTCACGGCAACAGTGTTTTTGTTATCTGTGGCTCAACTAGGGTGGCCTGGTGCCCCCAGAGGACCCCGAGGCTCCCCATGGATGGAAAGCAGTCTCATGTGTCAGACACAGCACTGGCGGGAGTTCTTGCCTATAAATATCTGTATATTTTATAGTCACTGGTTTGACGTACGTGCTGCTTCTCTCTCCCCTGGATCTGTTAAAATTCCAACCTATTGTCATTTTTACAATGTAAATTTCAACTTTGTTCATTTCTATTCTATACCAATTTTCTTGCCCTGATTTAGAAAATAAATTGGGATGATTTAGCTGCCAAAAAAGTGCCTGCGCCTTTTAAGCCGGTCATCCGAGATGAGTTAGATGTGAGTAACTTTGCGGAAGAGTTCACGGAGATGGATCCCACCTACTCCCCCGCGGCACTGCCGCAGAGCTCCGAGAGGCTCTTCCAGGTAACTCCAGTGCGCATGCGCGCGACCTTTGCGTGAACCAATGCTTCCGGCGTCAAAGTCCAGCATCTTGAACCGGATTTCTTCCATCTCGGGCCCAGAAGTGGTTAGAGATGTAGATCGTTAACTGAGGCTTAGTGGCTCATTAAATAGTAACTATTTATGTGTTTATTTTTCTACGAGTGTTAATTTTACTTTTAAGGCTTTTTAATATACAGTACTATCTAGTGAAGGACAGAATTGGACTCTTAGTAGTGAGCTTGATGTGTTGGTTTATGTTTTTTTAACACATATGTTAATGTATGTATTGATTCATGATGATGCGCACCTGAAACAGTTGTAATGACGTTACTTCAAATTAAAAATGTAAAAATGCAATAGTACCTATTTTGCTTCTAGTCATATGTAATATTCTTTTGTTAATAAGCAGCGTTACATGAGTCTTTATCTTCCACAAATAGTCTGAAAAAGATTTAAGAATATTTTTGTAGCCGGGCATGGTGGTGCATGCCTGTAAGCGGCAGCCTAGGAAGCCACGACGGGGACCAGGGATCGCGGTTCCAGTCCCCCCTGGGACCCGTAGCAAGACCTAGTTCCAGAAAAAAGTAGCTGGGCGTGGTGGCGTGCTCCTGTAATCCCGCTACCTGGGAAGCTGAGGCTGGGGGTTGCTTGTGTCTGTGGTAGGTACCCCGGGCAACGTGAGCCTGCGGTTTCATGGGGAAAAATAGCGAGACCTAGTCTCAAAAATACATAAATGAATGAATGAATGAAATTTTTTTTAAAAAAGAACATTTTTGTATTTAGAAAAGGGTCTGTCTCAGAGTTAGAATAAAAGTCTAGTAAGTGACATGGCTTCCCTTCTCTGACTCCACAACTATGCCTCTAGTGTAATTCAGTCTGCCCTCCAGCTGGTATCTCTTTTGGCCATTCCACATCACTGGTGCCCAGCACATGGCTGGGCACATAGTAGGTTTCTGAAAAGTGCTTCTTGACCCCATGAGTGTTGTGACTTGAACAGATCAGTCATCTGTTGTACCAATTTTGATTCGGCACATTATTTTGCCATTGGATTTTATTCCTTTTTTGAAACTCAATTTAAGTTTTTTGGAGGGCTAAATAGGTGGCAAATAATTATAAAATTAGAAAATAATGAAACTTGTTTTTCTAGTTTGAAAGCTAGTAACACTTGCATCGCTAATAACTACCTTTTTTTGAGAAATTAGTTATGTTTATAAGCAAACTTTTTTTTAGCTGTGCAAGAGAATTACAGTTCTGAGTCAGATATTGGGGGTGGAACAGGGAGGATGTATGTTTGCCTTTAATTTTGAATTGGTTTAATTCTACCAGAAGATGGCATTATCTCCTCTTGAAAAGCATTTTTCTATTAAATGGAAATAACCTTGCATTGTGGATGATAGAATAAAATGAGATTCATCTTAACAAATATTTGAATATTCTTCATTTCTTTCTCTTAGTTTAAGAGGAAAAATATTACAGTCTCATCAGAGCTACTTAGAAAATGGCACCTCCTTACTGTTTGCCTCTCCTTTTCTTTCTCAGGGCTATTCCTTTGTCGCTCCATCTATTCTGTTCAAACGTAATGCAGCCGTTATAGACCCTCTCCAGTTTCATGTGGGAGTAGAGCGTCCGGGAGTAACAAATGTTGCTAGGAGTGCAATGCTGAAGGTATATCCCTGTGGTTAATTAAATACATCTTTATGGTTTAAACACCAACACTAATATTTTCAAGTTCAGTAAATTTAATAGACTTACCATTCAACCAAGAGAAAAGTGATAAAATTGAATAAATGGAAATAGCAATATTTGCCAGTGTTAATTATTAACTTCAATTTGAATGAGCCCTTTTGTACAATGATAGAGAATAATTTATCTTAAATGATTTAAGTGGAAATAGATCTGACCTAAAGTAAGGTGAGTTTTAGGAAGTTATCATTGAAATTCCACTCATTTATTAATGTTCTTTCAATTGATAGCTTTATTTACCCCTTGTGTATTGCCTATATTTTCCCTTTTTATAGTCAACATTGTATCTTTTCCTAATTTATTTATTGGTGAACATTGACTTCCAACACTGGCTGTGATGTAGAGGCATAGGATCACCCCCCACCACCACCACCACCACTCCC